>RJWJ010010567.1:0-46641 GCA_004363605.1 Indri indri | reverse complement strand
TCAGAGACAAAGAACTTTATTACTCACAGAAATAGTAGTAGGCAGAGTATCAGCATTTTCATGTACCAGTTCCCCAAGGCCTAGTCCCCAGAGTGCAATTCAAAGAGGTGTGTTGTACAGGTATCATCTGTATATGCAGTGAGTTGCATTACAAGAGAGGAACTCTGAGCTTACGGAACCCAGATTTTTTATAATAAGCAGTAAACCTGCATACCCTTTGCTCCGGAGGAAAACTAGTAAGATAATATAATAGTAATAATAGTAAATATTTTAAGCTTTGCATGCCATACAATCTCTGTTGCAGTTACTCTGCTGTTGTAGCACTAAAGCAGCCATAGACAATATGTAAATGAATCCATGTGGCAATCAGCATTACAATAAAACTTCACTTATGGATACTGGAATTTGAATTTCATATGTTTTTCATGTGTCATGAAATATTCTTCTCTTGTTTTTCAACCATTTTTAACTCAACATTAAAAAATATAAAAACCACTATTAACACACATTAGGAAAATAGGTAGCAGGCCAGATTTAACCCATGCTGCCCTAAAGAATAGGAGTCCCATAAATTAGCATGAATTCAATTAAGAGATGGCAACATTTTTTACCTATTTATCTATTTATATATTTTGTTTCAGAATATTATAGGGGCACAAACGTTTTGGTTACATAAATTGCTTTTGTACCACTTGAGTTGAAGTTATAAGTGTGCCCATCCCCCAGATAGTATGCACTGTACCTATTAGGTATGAATTTTCCCATCCCCTCCTGCCCCCTCTCACCTACTTGGTTTTCAGTGAATGTTATTTCCATATGTGCACATAAGCGTTGATCAATTAGTACCAATTTAGTGGTGAGTATCTGTGGTGTTTGTTTTCCCATTCTTGTGATACTTCACTTAGAAGAATGGTTTCCAGTTCCATCTAGGTTAACACAAGAGGTATTATTAGTTCACCCTTTTTATGGGTGAGTAGTACTCCATGGTATACATATGCCACATTTTATTAATCCACTCACGTATCGATGGACACTTGGGTTGCTTCCACCTACTTGTTTATTTTTTGTAAGTACGTGTTCCCATGTTGGGAGAACTCATGGTTATAGAAAGAAGAAAATCACTTAAGTACTAAAGTTTACAAAAATGCTAATTGTAGAACCTTCCTAATAATCTTCAATTAAATTTAGAAGAAAATGTGCACCAATTTACAAGATAACCTCTTAGCTTTTGTAGAAAATTAAATACCATAATTTAATTGTGTATAACTAAGGTATAATCCCTGAAGAGTATGGCTGTATTAATACACATATTGAATGTCTTACTCCATGTTGTATTGCTATAACAATACCTGAGGCTGGGTAGTTTTTAAAGAAAAGAGGTTTATTTAGCTAACAGTTCTGCAGGCTGAGAAGTTTTGGGACATGCATAGAGTGGCAAAAAACTTGAGTCATTGGATGCATGTGTTCCCAGCTGAGGTCAAACAGGGTGATTGTTCTGCCTTCTTGTTTCAGCTCTCATACTATAAACATTCTGCAGTCTACTTAGTGCTATGTTTTAAAAAAGCATTTTTCACTTTTTGTGGAGATGTCATTGTTTAAAATGGCCTGCAAGCATAATGCTGAGGTGCTTTCTAGTGTTCTTAAGCATAAGAAGGCTGTGATGTGCCTTATGGAGAAATTACATGTGTTAGATAAGCTTCACTCAGTGCTGTCAGCCATGAGATCAATGTTAATGAGTCAACAATACATATTCAGTAAGGTGTCCTTAAACAGAAGCACCCATAAAAGAAGGTTACATATTCATTAGTTGATTAAAACTGTTGTGACCAGAGACTTGCAGGACCCTAACCCTGTATTTCCTCTCTGAATGATGGTTTAGAATTTGCTAATCCAGTGTTCACAGAGACATTATATAGTATAACTACTGCGAATAACAAGATTCAACTGTAAGTGTGTTAAGGATAATGGGAGCCAAGTTTCTTACTGTCTGAAAAAGGAATTTACAAATATTATAAGGGAGAAAACTAGAATGACCTTTATAATACTGGATTGGAATCAGTTGAACTCATGGTTTTCAATATATAGATATAGCTACAGATGGAAATGTGTGTATCTATGAGTGTGCAAGTGTGTTTGTGTGTGTGTGTGTGTGTGTGTTCTTAGCTCTGTACACTGGAGGAGCAGCAGTATCCCAATAGCAATAACCATACCTATCACATGGATCTGGGCTTAATACCTTTCTCTTATAATAAGAACCAGGGCTCCCTGGAATATGCCCAATTCATAGGGCTGCAGTAGGAAAAGTACATCGTTTTTTGTGCCAGAAAGCAAAAAAGTGCTAAAAGAATGATGGGACTTGTCAAAAGGACACCAAAGACAGCTTAAAGAGGCTCCCAATAACCAAACTGAGGACAATTTGAACAACAGAATAATAGATTACAACCAATTGAATAAAATAGGAAACTGTGAGTCCATAAAGATATAAATGAATGAATAAATTGAAAATTTGGTAAAGAATAGTATATTTACAGTTTTAAAGTACCTCCCCACAAAAAAGTTATTAATTACAAAAGAAAAAAGAATATACTGGGCAAGCCTGGCAGACACCACCTTGATCAAGCCATCGAAGTGAACATCACCATGAATGGGACAAATCTGCGTCATGTATCACCTAACGGGATGCGATGAAAGGAACACAGTACCACTATTGTGAGTTTCTAGCCTAAAATGCATAATTTCAATGTAATCATGAGGAAACATTAGACAAACACAAATTAAGAGACATTTTATTAACTAAATGGCCTGTATTCTCCAAAAGTGTCAGAGTTATGACAGTCAAGGCAAACTGAGAAACTGTCCAGACAGAAGACAACAAAGGAGACATGACGACCGACAGTAATATCTGATTTCGAGGTGGATGCTTTTGCTGAAAAGGACATTATTGGGTCAATTTGAGAAAGCAGAATGGGGACTAAGCCTTAGCTGGTAGCAATGTAACAACGTTAATTTCCTGATTTTGATGGTTGTGCTTATGTAAGAGGATGGCTTTGTTTGTATGACATACACATAGGTATTCTAGAATATCAGGTTGACAACTTACTCTTAAATTATCTTGGGGGGAAAAAACTTGTTGTATTATGTTTATAAATTTTCTGTAAGTTTGCAATTGTTTCACATTTTTTTTAAAAAAATCATGAAAACTTAACAATAGGAAGTAGTGACCACTAGAAGATGAGTGAGTTTGGTGACAATATTGTGCAAGAGTAACTTTATTTACAAGTTTTGTTAGAATTATTGGGCTGATAATTGAGGACTGGGAGTAAATGTAGGAACCCTGATTCCAGCAAGATATTTGAAAAAAACCTCATACAATATTTTTCTAAATAAAATGGAAAAATATGCACTGGAAAATAGAAAGGTAGATTCGAAGCTGGTTGAATATTTGTACCAAATAAGCTGATTTTTTTTTTGTAAAGTCAGCTTGAGAGGAAGTCTCCAGCAGCTCACCACAGGACTTTGAACTTGCACTTTGTATTCTGTCCACTATTTTTGTCAACGTGAAAGACATGAGTCATCTTGATCAAATGTACAGAGATATGTACAACTACTGTGTATCCACAAAAATTAAAAATTAAAAAATCTACAAAGGAAAACACTTAGAATACTAGCTAACATAGTGGATGAAAGAATCATTCAAAAATTCTGTAATGATAGGCCAAAGTGAATTAAGAAATATTGAATACAAATATGTACAAAACCTTTCACTTAGGTATACAAAACTAACTAAACAAATACATTTTAAAAACCTGGTTTAGCAGTAGTTCAAGTGCAAAAAAGACCTGTAGGTTTCAGTAGATGACAAACTTAAGTGACCTAGCTGCCGAAAAATAATTTAAGCTTAGCCTGCATTAAAATAAGGCTATTGTCCAAGGGATTTTTTGTACTATGAACAATTCAGGCCAAATTAAAAGGACTAAATTCTTAAAACCACTTATTAAGAGGAAAAATGACAAACCAGAGTGTACCCACAGGAAAGTGGTTTCAATGAAAGATCTATAAACCACATGAAAGACATCTAAATATAAATTGCTATTTTTTCAGTGCTTACTATCTACTAGGTCTTATGCTAAATATTTTACTTCCATTGTCTGATTTTATCTCCTTACAAGGGCCCTGTGATGGCTTAGTTTACATTCCTAATTTACAGATAAGAACACTGAGGCTTAGAAAAGTTATGTGTCTTTTGCCAACTTATAGTAAATGGTATACCTAGGCTATAAACCCAGATCTGTTCTGACTTTAAAGCCTGTGTTCTTAACAACCCTACTACACTGCCTTGAAAAAGCAGGGAAAGTTCTGTTTGGACCAAAAAAAAGCCTCAGTGTGAACATGAAAGTTATTTTCAAATATATTATAAGCAATATGATTCCTGAGCACAGAATTAAGACCACTGCTTGGGCTCACGCCTGTAACCCTAGCACTCTGGGAGGCCGAGGCGGGCGGATTGTTTGAGCTCAGGAGTTCGAGACCAGCCTGAGCAAGAGCGAGACCCCATCTCTACTAAAAAAAATATATATATATAAAGAAATTATCTGGACAACTAAAAATATATAGAAAAAATTAGCCGGGCATGTTGGCACATGCCTGTAGTCCCAGCTACCTGGGAGGCTGAGGCAGTAGGATCGCTTGAGCCCAGGAGTTTGAGGTTGCTGTGAGCTAGGCTAATGTCACGGCACTCACTCTAGCCAGAGCAACAGAGTGAGACTCTGTCTCAAACAAACAAACAAACAAAAAAGACCACTGCATGGAAATTAAAAGGAGGCAGATTCAGTATATCCTAAAGGAAGAGTCTTTAATAATTAGAGGGGCTAGGGCATCGTGCTGTTCGCACCTGTAATCCCAGCACTTTGGGAGGCCCAGATGGGAGAATTGTTTGAGGCCAGGAGTTCATCACCAGCCTGGGCAACATAGTGAGACCCTATCTCTACAAAAAAAATTTTTAAAACGCCAGACATGGTGGCACGTGCCTGTAGCTATTAGAGAGGCTGAGGTGGGAGGATGGATTAAGCCCAGGAATTTGAGGTTGCAGTGATTTCGTGCCACTGCAATCCAGCCTCAGAAACAGAATGAGGTCCTGTGTCTAAAACATAATAATAATCATCATCATGATAATAATTAGAAGTACTCAACAATTGACTAAATTGACTTGTGAATGTTTACGTAAAAGCCAAATGAAAATCTGTTGTTACAGATGTTACATACAGGATTATTCCATTAGCTGGGCCTAGTAACCTTTAGTATACTTCCCATTTTAAAATTCCGTGGAGGAAAAACACAGCTAAAAATTTTCAGCACACATATTGTTTTTCAACTTCCAAAGAGGCTGAGTTGTGCCCTATGGAACTGTGAATTAAAAAAAAAAAAAATCAGTATAAAAATGCATCTAAGGAAACAATGTAATCAGAACACTATTCTACAAAAAATATAGGCTGAATTTGGTAATTAAATGAAAACTTTGCAGGATAGGTATATTGGGTCTAGACCTATTTTTGTAAGAATTTAGACTCTACGAAATATCTTACACAAAAACTAGCCATTTTTTTTTTTTTTTGAGAATGCTGTACCTTTAAATTCACTGCCAGTCAAGCCAGTACAATAGGAGAGAGGCAGAGAGACCAAGAGAGAGAGCAGGTGAGAGGAAGGGGAGGGAAAGAAAGGAGAGAGAGAGGACAGCACCAGCGAGAGCGCGAGCTTTCAAGAGGAATTGCTTTTCTTCAAGGTAGAAATTGAATCTATTACCTTCAGTGCACTAATCACACATAAGAAAAGAAATAGATCATATCACACAAAAGCAAAAGATAAGAAAATATAGATTTCACTTAAATGCAAAAGTTGTTTTTGTCTTGTTTGAAGTTGGACCATTAAATCTACTTTACCACTTTACGCTGCAACGTCATGTTTATGCCAAGTGCTCCAAAGGACAAATGCCAATCTTTATGAATCTTGTAATCAGTATTTTGAACTTAAGTCTTAGAACGGAGAGACTGAGGCAAAAGACAACTGAATGACTATCAACAGGTACACGGTCAACTCGGCTAAAGCACATAGTTTTCTGAGTTTCCATCAAGTTTGCCTTCTGATTAGACATCCACTTACTAAAGCCTGCTGCATCTCACAGCTGTCTACATCACACTTCAGAAGAGCTATTACGGAGATTTCCATCCAGTGGAAAGACCGGCTAAATAATACTTCTCTCTCCCTGATTAGTACAAGAGCAATAAAACTGTAGAGGCTTTTATAATATTAAATGGCTTTCAGGAGCCAGGACAAAGAGAAAATACATCAAATAGTGGAGACATTAGCCCCCTGTTTTATGATATTCCAAATAGGGAAACTGCCTCCATGTTTTTACCTCCAAAGAACAAAGGACATTTTTATTTTTTCCTGAATGGATCAGTTGGAAGTAGAACTCAACTGCTAAGCAAACTACCTAAAAAAGTGGAGAGTATTTCAATAATTTTTCTTTTTCCTACCAGTAGCAGTATCGCAAAATGGAAGGGGCTTGGCCTAAGGCATGCTAAGTTGTGCTTTTTCTTCCACTTTTTTCCATATTCTTTGATTTATTGTTTTCTGAGTTTTACATCAGTTGAGTTCTCAAATAAGAGCTGCTTTAAGTCCTAAGAAGCACCTGTCTTGACAGAGTTGTTTGTCAAGCAGGTTAAGCTTCTCCAAAAAATCGAAAACCTATGAAAAAAAGTTTAAACTTATATTCAGAACTCTTAGTCCTTAAGCAGTGGGGTACTGACAAATGTTTAACAGCTGGGGTGAGGATGGGAGTGCTGATTTGTAGCAGTTATCATTTGCCAACTTCCGTGGTGTAAATATTCCACCACGGCCAATTTCAGGCTATCAGTGTGATAGGACATTACTGAGTTGGGAAAAGACATACACAATCAACCCTCGGGAGCAAGTAAGAGCCATTGCTATGGTCTTAAATTACTACCTAACATATGTAGTCATTTATATTTTTTAAAGTACACTTTTAAAACTTACATAATGTTCAAAAATTTTCTCTTTTGCTTTATTTACTTATCAAAAGGGCAAAATCGATAATATGTTTAAAATCACAAAAATGGAAAATGGACATTTAGCGTCTTCCAGGCACCCCAGACATATCCATAGGTCCTTCAGAGGGGGGAAAAGTCTAATTGTTTATTCCTAGAAGGATTTAAATTGTTTTTTATTTAATGCGCTAAGATCTAGGATTCCTTTTGTTTTCTAACACAATGTAGAACTGCCTTGTGGAGAGTATTAAAATGAAAGATACTTGAAAACGGCCTCCTGTTTTACTAATTTTGTGACATATAAAACATGGTACATAGAGAAAGTATATTTTATATAATTAATTTAGATATTTATATTTAGATATAATTATATCCAAGGTCAAGAAATAGAATATTACCCATACCCCAGAAGACTCCTTCGTGTGGATCTTCCTATCATAATCCTCTCCCAATCCCTAGAGATAGACAATAAAATGATTGTCATAATAATCAGCTATTTGATTTTGTATGTTATCACCAATAAGATATCGATATGCAATATGCAATTAATTTTGCCTATTTTTAAATTCCATATGTCCAAAATCATACTATTTATGTTCTTTCCTGTCTTTCTTCTTTCACTTAATATTGTTTAGGAGATCCATCCATATTGCTCTGTAACAATATAAGGTTCTGTAACAACATGAGGTTCTCCAAGGTATATATACTTATGGGTGGATTGCTGGGTTATGGGGTCCATGAATCTACAGCTTTGCAAGATAATGCCAAAATATGTTCCAAAATGGTTGTAGCAATGTAAGAGAATTTCCACTGACCCAAAATTTCACCAAACCAACCCTTACTATTATCAGACTTCTAAATTTTTGCCATTTTGGTAGGGGAAGAAATGGTTCCTCACTATGGTTTGAATTTAAATGAAACTAGACACATTTTCATATTTTTATTGGCCATTTGGATTTCTCTTTATATAAAGAGTGTGATAGTCTATTTTTTTCCATTTTTTATTGTGGTGAAATACACATAACATAAAATTTACTGTCTTAACCATTTTTAAGTGCACAGTTCAGTGGCATTAAGTATATTTACATTGTTTTGCAACCATCACCACTATCACACTCCAAAACTCTTTTCATCTTGCAAAACTGAAACCCTATACCTATTAAACAATAACTCCCCTATTTCCCCCAGCCCCAGCCCCTGGAAACCATTATTCTCTGTCTCTATTATTTTGACTACTCTAAGTACCTCATATAAGTGGAATCATATGGTAATTGTCTTTGTGACTGGCTTATCTCACTTAGCATAATGTCCTCACGGTTCATCATGCTCTGGCATATGTCAGAATTTCCTTCCTTTAAGGCTGAATAATATTCCATTGCATGTATGTATCACATTTTGTTATCCATTTATCCATTGATGAACATTTGTGTTGCTTCCACATTTTAGCTATTGTGAATACTGCTGCTATGAACATGGTTGTACAAATATCTCTTTGAGACTCTGCTGTCTTTTCTTTTGAGTATATATGCAGAAGTGGAATTGCTCGATAATATGATTGATTCTATTTTTAATTTTTTGAGGCACTATAATACTGTTTTCCACAGTGGCTGTACCATTTTACATTCCCACCAATGGTGCACAAGAGTTACAATTTCTCCACATTGTCACTAACACTCAATTTGTGTTTCCTGAATGATTAGTGATGTTGAGCATTTTTTCATGGGCTAATTAGCCATTTGTACATCTTCTTTGGAGAAATGTCTGTTCAAGTCCTTTGCTCACTTTTGATTCAGTGTCTTCCTATTGAGTGGTCTTGGCACCCTTGTTGAAAATCATTTGATCATATGTGTGAAGGTCTATCACTGAGATCTCTATCGTGTTCCATTGGTCTATATGTCCATCTTTATGCCAGTACCACACTGTTTTGATTAGTAAAATTTTGTATTAGTTTTTTGAATTAGGAAATATGAGTCCTCAAGTTTTGTTCTCTTGTATTTTCAGGATTGTTGTGGTTATTCTGGGTTCCTTGAGATTCCATATAAATTTTTGGGTGAATTTTTTTGATTTCTATAAAAAATTGATAGGAATCAATAGATTGCTTTGGGTAATATTGACATCTTCACAATATTAAGTCTTCCAATCCATGAACAAGCTATGTATTTTCATTTATTTATGTCTTCTTTAACTTCTTTCAGAAATGTTTTGTAGTTTTCATTGTACATGTCTTTCACCTCCTTGGTTAATTCGTGAGTATTTTATTATTTTGATGCTATTGTAAGTAAAATTCTTTTCTTTTCTCTTCTGTTCTTTTTTCTTTTCTTTTCCTTTTTTAATTTTTAATTTTTTTATTTCAGCATATTACGGGGGTACAAATGTTTGGGTTACATATATTGCCTTTGCCCCACCTGAGTCAGAGCTTCAAGCGTGTCCATCCCCCAGACAGTGCACACCGCACCCATTAGGTGTGAATATATCTATCCCCTCCTTCCCCCTCCCACCTGCCCGACACCAGATGAATGTTACTACCATATGTGAACATAAGTGTTGTTAAGTCAGTTAATACCAACTTGATGGTGAGTACATGTGGTGCTTGTTTTTCCATTCTTGTGACACTTCACTTGCTAGAGTGGGCTCCAGCTCTATCCAGGCTAATGCAAAAGGTGCTAGATCACCATTGTTTTTTTGTGGCTGGGTAGAACTCCATGGTATACATATACCACATTTTATTAATCCACTCATGTATTGATGGACACTTGGGTTGTTTCCACATCTTTGCAATTGTGAATTGTGTTGCCATAAACATTCTAGAGCAAGTATCTCTTTTATAGAATGTCTTTTGTTCCTTTCAGTAGATGCCCAGTAATGGGATTGCTGGATCGAACGGTACTTCTACTTGTATCTCTTTAAGGTATCTCCATATTGCTTTCCACAGAGGTTGCACTAGTTTGCAGTCCCACCAGCAGTGTATGAGTGTTCCTGTCTCTCCGCATCCAGGCCAACATTTATTGTTTTGGGACTTTTTGATAAAGGCCATTCTCACTGGAGTTAAGTGATATCTCATTGTGGTTTTGATTTGCATTTCCCTAATGGTTAGAGATGTTGAGCATTTTTTCATGTTTTTTCCTCCAGGTGCTATTAAGCAATTTCTGTGTATCACGGGTTTTCAGCAATTTGGTTATGATATGTCTTGGTTTAATTTTTTTATATGTGCTATCTTTCTTAGGGTTTGTTGAAGTTCTTGGATGTGTAGATTTATAATTTTCATCAGCCATTTCTTCAACATTTTTTCCATCTGGACCCTCTCCTCCTCCTGGGACTCAGATTACATGTATGTTAGATTGCTTGACATTGTCCCACAAATTACCAAGACACTGTTAATTTTGTTCAGTCTTTTTCTCTCTGTGCTTCACTTTGGATGGTTTCTATTTCTATGGCTTCAGTTTTAATAATCTTTTCCTCAACAGTGTCTAATCTCATTTGATATTATACGTTTCATATCTAGAAACTCTATTTGCTTCTTTAAAAAATATTTTTAATTTCACTCATGTTCATGTTTTCCCTTGAATACACATAGTTATCAAAGCTGTTTTAACATCTTTATTGCTAGTCCTATCATCTCTGACATTTGTTTCTACTGACTGATTTTCTTTTTAATTATATGTTACATTTTTCCACTTTCTAACCACAGCCAGTAATTTTTTATGGGACATTGGATATTGTTAATAGTGATTGTTCAGATTAGTTTTGAATGTCGATTATTACATAGAAGTGAGGAGAAGACTTTTTTCATAGTCTTTTGGTCTAATATATATTTCTCACTAAACAGACCATCAGATTTGTAGGTCATTTAAATGACCCGATAGATGATATCTAACTTTGTTCTCCTTTTTGCATGATGTTAATACTGTTTGAAAATTAATATGATTACTCCTGCACTTGGAATTCATTTCACTCTTTTGATCTAGAGCAACAACACCTTTCTGCTTTGAGTTGTCTTGTCTACTGAAAATTCAGCACCTGATGTTCTCTCAGATAAATCTTGGCTACATTAGTAAAATGCTTCACTTTTAGGTAATAAATATTGCTTTTAAAAAGTCAGACTTGAACTAATCGACTTTTTTTTTTACAAGGTACAATAGGTCTGTTGCTAAAAGCAAAAAATTGGCGGTTATAAGAAGGCATTTGTGATATTTTTAAAATCTTAAAATATACTTTCAAATCTTTTTTCCTTTATATTTTAGGAATGTGGTTCTTCAGAATGAGTTCATTTTATTCACAATGCCCCATATGAAACCAGTTCTGGCTCAAAGAAAAGTCTTTAAAATAGGCTTCCACATATAGTTGTTTACTTACAAATGTTATAATGGATGATACTGTCTATGAGGTTTGTTTTCTTTATCCAAAGGAAGGCTATATGAAGCTGATGCACTTGTGATAATTGGCAATTTTTGTAAATAACTTATTCTTTAAATTTTGAAGTGGTTTTTTGTTACTTAGTAATGGTAATTTTCAATCACTTGTATCACTATGATATCTTAGATATTCACTGTTTGAATATTAAATGTGCATTTTATAGTTTCAAGAGTTGTTTGAAGAATTTTTGCCTTTAGACCTTAAAAGGATTTTAGAAATTATCTAAGAAAATTTTGTTGTACAAATAAAAAAGTAAATTTTACATGCGAAATAGAAGTTTTGTGGACTTATTGGAAAGTATTTTTTTCCTTTTTAAAAAAATTTTAATAGATTTAGGGGTATAAGTTGAATTCCATTATATGTATATATATTTTGTATAGTGGTGAAGTCTGGGCTTTTAATGTACCCATCACCCAAATAGTGTACATTGTACCCCATAGGTAATTTTTCATCCAACATCCCCTCCCACCGTCCCCCCTTTTGAATCTCCAATTATACCACTATGTTTGTCCTTGGGTTCTCACTTATAAGTGAGAATATTTGGCATTTATTTTTCTGTTCCTGAGTTACTTCTCTTAGGATAATGGCCTCCAGTTCCATACAAATTGCTGCAAAAGACATTATTTCATTCTTTCTTATTGCTGAGTAGTACTTCATGTTATTAATGTATACATACACCACCACATTTTCTTCATCCACTCATTGGTTGATGGGCACTTAGGTTGATTTCATATCTCTGATTGTGAATTGCACTGCAGTAAACATATAAATGCAGGTATCTTTTTATATAATCACCTCTTTTCCTTTGGGTAGATACCCAGTAGTGGTACTGCAGAATTGAATGCTAGATCTACTTTTGATTCTTTGAGAAATCTCCACACTGACCTCCATAGAGGTTGTTCTAATTTACATTACCACCAACAGTATATAAATGTTCTCTTTTTACCACATCCATGCCAACATCTCTTGTTTTTTGACTTTTTAGTAATGGTCATTCTAACTGGGGTAAGATGGTATCTCATTGTGGTTTTAATTTGTATTTTTCTGATGATTAGTGATGTTGAGCATTTCTTTATATATTTGTTGGCCTTTTGTGTATCTTCTTTTAAAACATGCCTGTTCATGTCATTTGCCCACTTTTTAATGGGATTGGTTTGCTTTTTTTTTCTTGCTGAGTTATTTGAGTTCCCTGTAGATTCTGGATATTAGTCCTTTTTTGGACACATAATTTGTGAATATTTTCTCCCATTGTGTAGGTTGTCTGTTCACTTTTTGATTATTCTCTTGCTGTGCAGAAGCTTTTTAATCAAGTCCCATTTATCTGTTTTTGTTACATTTGCTTTTGGGGTCTTAGTCATAAATCTTTGCTAGGCCAATGAAGACAAGAGGTTTTCCTAGGTTTTCTTCTAGGATATATATGGTTTCAGGTCCTACATTTAAGTCTTTACTCCATCTCGAGTTAATTTTTTGCATATGGTGAGAGATACGGATCCAGTTTCATTCTTGTGCATATGGCTATCCAATTTTCCCAACACCATTTATTAAAGTTTGTCCTTTTCCCAGTGTACGTTTTGTCTGTTATGTCAAAGATCAGTTAGTTTGTAGGTATATGGCTTTATTTCTGGGTTCTCTATTCTGTCCCATTGATTTAAGTGTCTATTTTTATGGCAGTACCATGCTGTTTTGGTTACCGTATCCTTATAGTATAATTTGAAGTCAGGTAATGTGATGGTTCCAGTTTTTTTCTTTTTGCTTAGGATTGCTTTGGCTATTTGGGCTCTTTTTTTGGTTCCACGTGAATTTTAGAATTATTGCTTCTAATTTTATGAAAAATGATGTGGGTATTTTGATAGACATTGCATTGAACCTGTAGATTTCTATGTGCACTATGGTCATTTTAACAATATTGATTCTTCTGATCCATGAACATAGAATGTTTTTCCATTTGTTTGTGTCATCTATGACTTTGTTCATCAGTGATTTGTAGTTCTTCTTATAGAGGTCACTCACCTTGGTTAAATATATTCCTAGGCATTTAAATTTTTTTGTAACTACTATAAATAGTATTACATTCTCGAGCTGGTTTTTGGCTAGATTGTTATTGGTGTATAGAAATGCTACTGATTTCTGTATGTGGATTTTGTATCCTGAAAGTTTACTGAATTCGTTTATCAAATCTAAGAGTTGTTTGGTGGGGTCTTTAGCATTTTCTAGACACAAGATCATATCATTAGTGAAGAGGGATAATTTGACTTCATCTTTTTCCAATTTGGATGCCATGGGCCTGGTGTGGGGATGGGTTTCAGGCTCTTGGGCAGCTGGTGTCATGTGGGTAGTAGCAGTAGCAGTGGTGGAGCCCACCCACTGGGACCCAAGCTGTCCGTGTTGGTCTTACTGGTAGCTGTGATGGGTTGGGTGGGCTTGCCCCGGTTCCACAGGGAAGGGCACTGGCCATTGTCCTAAATGTGCTTAGGAGAGTTTGGTCTCCCCTTCATCCACCCCCTCCAGGTGGTGGCTGTAGCTGTGTCACCTAGAAGTTGGCCTGAAGGTGGAGTGCAGCCCAGTGTTATACTCTCAAAATGGTGCCAGCTGTGGGCCTGGGATCAGAGAGGATGGGGCACTTTCAGGCACGTGGCAAGGACAAAAACTATAAGGAGTATGTTTCATGCAAGTCTCAGTCTCACGGGAGCCTGTTAGGAGGGTGGTGGGTATTGTAGGTGTACATAGGAGAGCCTGGGCTCCCCTATCCCTGCTTAAATGGGCAGAGGCTGTAGCTGTGTTAGCCTCAACTCGGCCTGAGGAAAAGGCGCAGCTCAGCATTAAACTGTCAAAATGGCCTGCCGTCAGGGAGTGTGGGGCCCTTCCCAGGCAGGAGGAAGCTGCAGGCATTGCAGTTCACTCACGTCTCAGCCTCACAGCAGTCCAATCTGTGCAGGGTGGTGGGTATTGTCCTAGATATGCATCCGAAAGCCTGGTTTCCCTGTCTTTCCTCAGCTGGGTGGTGCTGCAGCCGTATCAGCCTGAACTCCAATAAGGGGTTTTATGAAAAGGAATGACATGGTCTGATTTCCATTTTTGAAAAATTGATCTGACTGTATATGAACGGTGTGGGTGCATGAGCAGAAGCAAGAGGACCAATTAGTAGTTCAACATAGTGATGACAGTGACTTGGATCACCAGGTTGGCAATGGAGCTGGTAAGATATGAGTGAATTTGAGATAATTTTGGGAGGAAAACTTGACTGGACTTGCTAAGAAATAGAATGATGGAGAGGGAGAGATCAATGATGATAGATTTTTGGACTGAGCACCTGGATGGATATTAGTATCACTTATTGAGGGAGCAAAAGTTGGGAGGGGGATAAAATAAGCTTGATACATCTCCTACATAGTCAAGTAAAGATTAGTATCTAGATATATATCATATCCCTTATGTTTCCAACTGCCTGTCTTCAAGGGAGAAGCCAGGTATGAAAATATCAATTTGAGCTATATCAACATATTGGTAGTATTTAAAGCATGGTCATGGATGAACTCACCCAGGATGATGGTGTAGAGTGAGAAGAGTAGACAACCCAGACTAAGTTATGGAGCACCACAATATTTAGTAGTCAGAGAAGGAGGATCCTGCAAGGGAATCCAGAAGGTAGCAAGTAGAAGGACAATGAGGACAGTCTAATGATGTAGAAGCTGTGATGTATTAATTTCCTAGGATGACCATAACAAATTATCACAAACTTGATTACTTAAAATAACAAACATAGTTCTGGAGGTTAGAAGTCTGAAATCAAGGCGTCAACAGGGTCATGTTCTCTCTGCAGGCTCTAGGATGTTTGCCCACTTCCTACTTTTGGTTGCTCCTGGCAATCCTTGGCTTATACTTGCATCAATCCAATCACTGCCTCTGTTGTCGCATGCCCTTCTTGCCTATGTTTATGTGTCCAAATCTCCCTCACCTTTCTCTTATAAAAACATCAGTCATTGGATTTAGGGCCCATCCTAATCTGGTATGACCTCATTTTAGCTTGATTACATGTCAAAGACCTTCACTCCAAATATGGTCACATTCACAGATACTGGGGCACTAGGACTTGAACTTATATTTTGGAGGTGGGGGACACAATTCAACCCACTACACATGAATATTAGTTTGTGATCAGCATCTATTCTCATTTTCTTCTATGCTCAAATCTGTAATTCAGGGGATAGAAGGTAGGGATCACCTCCAGATTCTCTTTCCATAAGGGTTCTGGATATAATTTAGGTTCTTCCAATGAGAGACTCAGAAGACTTGCGTGGAGACTTAGAAGGTAGAAGCTGTTTTCTCTAGTGGTGGTGGTTAATATATGAGCTCTAGCAGATGTGAGTTTTTGTGGTGGCTGGACACTACTTTCCACTGTCTGGTCACTTTGGTGCTGTGAGATAGCTATAACGTTAGCAGAGATTCCCTATAGCTTTATGGGATCTGGGGGCAGCAACTTCCTGAACCGAAGGCTTAGCGGTAATCCCTTGGAATCCATTCTGATCATTCCCATAATTTTGTAAGCACCTAATGACTGCATTATTATCTCTGCTTGAAATACTAGAATGGTTTCTGTATTCTCTATTGATCTCTGACTGATAAGAATAGACTGGTGTTTCAATAAGAAATGTTATCTGTGCCAAAAGCTGGTAATAAAAGGAGAAATACCCTTGGGATTTGTATTCTTTAATTTCAATTTCCAGCTGCTCATTGCTACTGTGTAAAAATACAATTCCTTTTGTATCTTTATTTTTTATAGGCAGCACCCAATTAGATCTTGCTTTTTAAAGAATCAAGTCTGACAATCTCTGTCTTTTCATTGGGGTTTTTAGACCATTTGCATGTAATGTGATTTCTGACGTGGTTAGGTTTAAATCTATAATATTTTTCATTTTCAATTTGTCCCATCTGTTCTTTGTTACTGTTTTCCCTACCTTCTTTCAGATGAATTAAATGTTTTTATGGTTCCACTTTATCACTTTTGTTGACTTTATTAGCCACAATGCCTTGTTTGCTTATTTTAGTGGTTGCTTTGGGGTTCATAGCATAGATCTTTAACTTACCACAGTCTCCCTTCGAATGACTTTATATTGGTTCATGTATAGTACAAGAATCTTGTAACAGCATAGTTCCGCTTCTCTACTGCTGAACTTTGTGCTGTTGTCATATATTTTGCTTTCACAAATGTTATAAACCTCACATTACATTGTTCTTATTTGTAACAATTATCTTGTATAAAGATTTACTTAAGAAAAAAATCAAATATATTTCCCCATGCAATTTATTACCCTATGTTCTTCATTCCTTTCTGTAGGTAGCATATTTCCATCTGCTATTGTTTTCTTTCTGTATGAAGGAATTAACATTTCTTGTGGTATATATCTTCTAGCAATGTATTCTTTTGCCTTTTGCCTATCTGAAAAATCCTTATTTTGCCTTCATTTTTAGAGAAATTTTCACTGAGTATACAATGCTCAGTCTAGGACTATTCCCTCTCTGGGCTCTTCCCCATGACTGAGGCAAGACTTCTGTGTGCAGTCTACCCAATGCCCTGTGTATTGTGTGATTTTTCAATCTGGCTTCTGTGAAGAGACACTATTCCTAATTTTGTGTACAGAGTCCCTAGACACTGTTACCTCTAATCCTTTAGGTTGATTCTTTCCTTTCCTGGCCCCATGTAGTTTCCTCATATGTATGCATTGCTGGATAATCAAGGTAGAGGCCCTGAAGATATATGGAGATCTTTCTCCGTGTTTCTCTCTCCTCAGATACTTTGTCCCAGGGACTTTAGATGCTTTGTTCTCTGTGGACTCCCAGATTCATCTCCTTAACACAGAGAGTGTGGTAGGCTCTGCCTGGGTTTCTCCTCTCTGCACTGTGACCTGGAACTCCTTTCAAGGCAGTAGGCTGGGTACGGCTCATCTCATTTGTCTCCTGTCTCTCAGGGATCAATGTCATTTGTTGCCTGTTGTTTCATATATTTTTTCCCATTATGTGATTGTTTTGGGTGAGTAGAATTGTGCCCCTTGTAACCTTAGAGAGAAGTTTTAATGAAGTGGTGAGTACATCATGGTTGAGTGAATGGGAAGTGAGAACGTATACATGCCTTTTGAAAGTTTTGCTAGCAAGAGGAGGAGAAATAGAGTTGCATCCGGAGGGGAATACAGTTAAAAGAGGTTTTTGTTTTTCTTTAAATGAGAAATGGTAAAGCATGTTTGATGCTTATGAGAATGTTCTAGTTGAAAGGACCCAACTGATTGTGATGTAAGCAAAAAATAATACTTTCACATTGTTTCTGAAACTTAAAAAAATCAAACATATTAGTGTAAGAGTAAATTAATTTTATTGACTGATGAAAAACTAAAGTGATAAGTATGGATAGTAAACAATAATCACTGAGTTCTGCTGAAATTCTATATTTCTTTTCACTTTAAGCCAAAAGAACATAAAATTATAGACTTTTAGTGAGCTAGTTGCTTTCAGTTCCTTCAACAAAAACTGCATAGTTTAGCAGTTGCACAGCATTAAATATATACATTTTTTTAAAATCCTGAAAGTTTTAATTTTTGTGTTGACTTCAAAGGCTAACGTAATCACCTACACTGGTCGGATTCAGAGTTTCTTTTCCCTTTTCTGCCACCCTGTAAAGAAAAATAGAGCAAATTATTCAGGAAAAACTATTTTGGGGCCATTTTCATTTTAAGAATATATGAGACCTAAGGCATTTTTGGGTATGAGAAGGAAGCAACCTCTTTTTGGAATTTGTTGTAAATTTGAATCTACATACCATTACATTATTTTTATATGGTTATTTCTATAAATGGTTAAATCAGGTTGTAGAAAACAGTTACTTCTCTTTGAGTTAGTCTTGGCTTAGTAAGATCATCCATATCTTATTTTCAGAGCTCATTTTGACCATCTCAGAATTTAAAAAAAAATAAAGCTTTTAATCAATACTAAAATAAACCACACACTTAATTTGCTCCATATGATCAGCAAATTTAGTAATTCAGTTCATTACCTTTCAGGTAATTCAGTTTATAATTCAAGTTTTATCTAGTGTTGTTCATAGTAGCATTAGAAATTTGATTTTGTTCATCTGTGGATTGAAAAGTAGGCAGTGGCATATATAAATCTGTATTTAATTTGTTCTATATGAAAAACCATTTATGGTATTTGACTTGAGCCAAGGAAGAAGGCAGCTTAAAAGACTAGAAGAATTTTACACAAATTACTTTTAACATGACATTTTCTACTTTTTTCTGATTTAAAAATACCCATTGTATTGCAAAAATATGGAAAGTACAAACATACAAAGAAGAAAATTAAAATCATCCATAACTACCCCCAATTTAACCATAAATAATGGTTTGCTGTATTTCCCTTACAATAGTTTTATAGTTTCCCCCACTTTTATAGACTATGGCAATGGTACTCAAACTTAGTTGATCATTAGAATCACCTAAGCAGTAACATTCTAAAAAATTCTAATATCTAGGCTTTGTCCACACCTATTTAATTGGCTAACAATCTGTAATTTGAAAAGCGTTCAAGTGATCCTGGAGATCAGCCAAGTCTGGGGACTATGTGTGGAAGTAAATTTCTTAAAGTGGCGGTTGTATCAGGGGCATATGCAGCCCCAAGTCATTGATAATGAAGGTAGCTTCTCTTCATTTCTTTCATCCTTTTTCTGATTATAGTTTCCCTCTTAGGGTCAAAAACATTTCTACATCAACCTTCTAAAACAAAAAATACCCCAGTGTAAGATGTTGTCATTTATTCCTGACCACTGCAATTTATTTTTCCCGTTTATTAATTATAAACGGGAAAAGATAGCTTTACAATGGAGATACCTAGGAGATATCACTGTACCCAAGTGATCAGATTTATGATATAATGACACAACTATCATTTTGTACCTTTTCCCAATATGATTCAATGGCATGTATGCCATATCATCTATGCAGTACCAAGGATTTTCCTTAATTACTTTAGTTATTAAGGTACATAACAATATCTAGAATAACCTTAACATCCAAATTGTAAATTATATGACCAATAACAAAATTAATGATATATTTGGTGAATACATTTTTGCCTAAGAATAAAATAGTACATTTATTCTCAGAGTTATCTATTCCAAATGTATTTTTTTTGTGATGAAAATGCTTTAAAATTGTAAAAGCATACCTGGTATTTGGCTAATTCTGCTTGTAATACTTTTACTTTAGATCTTTCTTGTTCTAATGCAGCATGAAGTGAAGTCACCTATAACCAAATAGTCAATAAGGAAAAGACAGTTTTTGTCTTTTTTGGCAAATACTTCTTTTTTTTGGAGACAGGTTCTCGCTCTGTTGCCTGATTTACAGTACAGTGGCATCATCAAAGCTCACTGCAACCTCAAACTCCTGGGCTCAAGCAATCCTCTTCCCTCAGCCTTCCGCACACATCACCACGCCCAGGTAATTTCTCTATTGTTTGTAGAGACAAGGTCTCTCTTTTGCTCAGGCTGGTCTCCTGGCTTCTAGCAAGCCTCCTGCTTCAGCCTCCTCAAGTACTATCATTACAGGCATAAGCCACCATGCCTGGCCACAAAAATTCTAATTCTTAAGACTTACTCACAATGATGGTTTTTGACAACTAGGTGGATGAGTAGTAGAGGAGAAACCCTCCCCGTAATTTCCATTAGGCATTGTACAAAGCTGTATGTTAAAGATAGCTAGGACAAGCTTACTGTCCTAAGAGAAGACAGAATAAGGATATGAAGGGGACAAAATCGAGTCCAGGTACAGGATAAGTTCTATCTGCCCTTTCTATCTCTATATTTATAGTCCATTAAAATATAACCTATTTTCCCCTATTTTTCAGAACATACCTACCTCCCTTAGTGCAGTAAACAGAATCTTCATTTATTTGCTATTACACAGTAATAATAATTAAATATAACTTATATCACTTTCTTACAGTGTTAATGGGCTTTGTTTAGTCATGTTTAGTAATTCAAGACTAAAGAATAGCTTAAGAAAACCAGTCATGTATGCTCCACAATTCCTTACCTGTATAGTTAGTTCATTCTTGATACTTTGTGATTCATCAACTTGCAGAAGTATTTCTGCTTTATCTTTCACTGATAAAAAAGGAAAAACAGCAGTATAGTCTTTTCAGTTACTCAAATGCTTTAACAATACTTTAGTGAGCCAAGACATAGCAGTACAGTGAGAACAATGATTTCTTGTCTTGATACTTTATGAATATACTTCTTGACCTTACGAAACTCTTATTTTTCACTGTTAATTTTTTTTTTTTTTTAAGAGACAGAGTCTTGGCCGGGCGCGGTGGCTCACGCCTGTAATCCTAGCACTCTGGGAGGCCAAGGCAGGAGGATCACTCAAGGTCAGGAGTTCGAGACCAGCCTGAGCAAGAGCGAGACCCCGTCTCTACTAATAATAGAAAGAAATTATCTGGACAACTAAATATATATATAGAAAAAATTAGCTGGGCATGGTGGCGCATGCCTGTAGTCCCAGCTACTCGGGAGGCTGAGGCAGAAGGATTGTTTGAGCCCAGGAGTTTGAGGTTGCTCTGAGCTAGGCTGATGCCACGGCACTCTAGCCCAGGCAACAGAGCCAGACTCTGTGTCCAAAAAAAAAAAAAAAAAAAAAAGAGAGACAGAGTCTTGTCCAAGGCTGTGGTGCAGTGGTGCAGTGATAGCTCACTGCAACCTCAAACTCCTGGGGGTTTCAAGCAATATTCATGCTTCTGCCTCCCAGGTAGCTGGGACTACAGGTGTGCATCACTACACCAGCTAATTTTTACAAATTTTTTGTAGAGATGGGATCTCGCCCTATTGTCCAGGCTGATCTTGAACTCCTGGCCTCAAGCACTCCTCCCACCTTTGCCTCCCAAAGTGCTGGGATTACAGGCATGAGCTACCATACTTGGCCTCTTTCTTTCTTTTTTTGGTTTTCACCAGTAAATTTCCATCATTATCATCAACATGGCAATTTTTCTTGAAAATTTTACATTTTCTGTGGTGTTAAAATATTAATTGCACTGATATGATGAAAGATTAATTTTTACATCTATAGTAAATAGGATACAAGAAAATAAAAATTTTCACATAGAAAAAAAACTTTAAATACTTTGACTAGTCCTAAAACAAGATTTTAAAAACAATGTAGAGTGGTTTTTTTGAAAAAAATTGGGTGAGCATACTATAAGTCCAACAAAATTATTATTCTCTGACTTTTCATACCAATAAAGCACTGTCAAATACATGTAGCTCGTATGATCATAATTGATCATATAGTATCTGTGGTCTCTTAGAACTATTCATTTGTCTAGTGGTTTTTCACTCTGCTGGGGAAGCAAGAGACCTGTATCTTGGCCCCTATGTTTCCTAGGATTTGGAAATCTTTGCTTAGGTGGGAACCTCCTTAACCCATAATAATGATTAATGTATGAAAAACTAACTCTTTACTTTGAAAACAAGCTGGGAGAGACTGAAGAGGTAAAACTGTAATAAAATTAGCAAAGGAGGCAATGTTCAAATACATGAGTACTGATATCACCACAACTCTGCCAATGTGAAAAATTCAATTTTTTTCATAGATTAATATGATGCTCAGTAAGATGAGACACTGTGTCAAGAATCAACTCATAGTATCTTAAGAATCAATGTGAGAACTCTCACAAATTGTACTTTTTACTCCTTCATTCCCAGGATTATACACACTCACTAAAAACTAGTAATTTTTAATAATTTATGTAATACTTCAATTACAGTCAGTTCTCCTATAATGCCTTTTTTGAAAACACAAATTTAATTCAATGAGGTTGATATATTAGGTAACAACTTGAACATTACACAAATTTTCAGTCCACTGAAGCACAATTTCATGAACACAGAAAACTGTACCCAGGCATACACCTCAGACATCTACCAGCTACCTCAGTTCACCATGTGTTAAGAACTACACCCATCTGGTGTTACAATTTTCCATCTTTCCACCATATAACAGTAATACACAAGCTGCAACCCTTCTGAAACCTACCTTCCCACAAGCAAACTTAAGGTTTTCTTCAAGGTAAAGTGCCATATTTATGTGGTATTTATGCATTTAACCATTTTAACATGTGCAAAACTGTTAGTGTTTTTATTAAGTTCCTATCTTTTTTAATGTGTCACTGATAAAATATTTGAGTGTTATGCTCCTAACCCCATTTTCCTAAGTCATGTTTAACTGGATTTTGCAGAGGATGGTGATTTTTAGGAATGCATGTTACATTATAATAGTACTGACTGTACTTACATTATAAATGCTAGAATGTTACAAGTATGTTCATGTAATGATCCTATATAGAATTCTTCTGCTTGGATTACTTATAGTGTGGAGTATGAACACTGATGTTAATTCTGATAGTCATTTTTAATCTATTTTCAAGAGCAAGCTTTTATCAGTTAACTTTCTCACTTTCTACAATGGTTTATTAGTGGGGAATATTATTTATGTATTTATAATTCATACATTCAATTTCCAATGACACTTTTCACTTCTTCAATTAGAAATATATCCTCTAAACACTTTTTTGTTTTCATAGTTTTGTTCACTAAAGGACCCACATGGAGATCAGTGAAATGTACAGGTCTAAATTAATCTCATGATGTTGACATCCAAATGTCCAAATAATGCCTTTCTCCATTATTCTTTAATCTCTCTTTCATCATAGTTAAGTTATATAATAGTTAACTTACAAAAAAATGTAAGTTTGACTCTATTTCAAGACTATCCACTCTGTTTAACCAGACATGACTTCCAGTTTTTATTCATATCGTTTTGATAACTGTAGTTTTGTAATATAGTTGAAATTTTGGTTGAGACAGTTCTACTGCCAGTACAGTCATTCCTTGGTATCCATGGGGGATTGGTTCTAGGACCTCCCAAGGATATAAAAATCTGAGGTATAAAATGGCATAGTATTTGCATATAACCTATGCATATCGTATTGCATACTTGAAATTATCTCTAGATTATTTACAATACTTAACACAAGGTAAATGCTATGTAAATAGTTGTTATACTGTATTATTTAGGGAATAATTCCAATAAAAATATCTGCACATATTCATTACAGGTGTAATTTTTTAAAAAATATTTTGATCCACAATTGGTTGAATCTACAGATGCAAAATCCACAGAGACGGTTGGCTGACTATACATTCAGATCTGAAAACAACTTTTGGTATCTTGTTTTTATATTCTTCAATGTGAGTTTCAGAATTTCTTAAGTTCTATACATTATTCACAAGAGCTACATTTGGGATTTCATTAGCATTTATTAATAGGAAAATTGTTTCTTACATTTAATTTTGTGTATTCAGGAGATTTTTTTCATTTATTTATGTCTATGTCTCTTTTGTGGCCTATAATTTCCTTTGCATAAATCTCATATTAAAAATATACATTTCCTTTTCTGTTATGAATGGAAAATTTTCATAGAACTTTCAAGATAAGTGTTACTAAGAACACAAGTGATTGGAGGGGCTTTCATATAAGATCAACTTTATTAATCTTATCTCTAATCATTTTTTGGATTGATTTCCTTGGCTTCCTGCTGGTGATCTCTTGTCAAAAGTTTATAGTGGCAGCAAAAGTATAAAGAATTCTGGGGTGGGGGAAAAGGAAAGAAGGAAAACCTAAAGTGATGACAGGCTATATAATATATATATGTGTGTATGTGTGTATGCATATATATATATATATATAAATATATATAACTAAAAAGCAGACTCCTAAGCAAATGTTATGCTTGTTTTCCCTCTAAATATAGGCCAGTAATTTACAAGAATTGAAATTTTAAGGGTTTCTCTTACCTGAACAGTCATAAACTAAGGTATAAAACTAAGGTACTGTAAGGTTGACTTGCAAAAATAACATTATTAGCTTATAATCGTATCAATATATCCAGCTTATATCACTTTGGGAAACCTTTTTATTTTGTTGAGTTTTTTCCCAATTATTTTTTTTATTGATACATAATAATTGTACATACTTATGGGGTATATGTGATATTTTGATACATGCATTACAATGTATAATGATCAAATCAGAGTATTTAAGATAACCATCATCTCAAACATTTATCATTTGTGTTGGATATATTCTAAATGTTCTCTTCTAGCTATTTTGAAATACACAAATTATCGTTAACTATAGTCACCCTACTGTGCTAGCAAACACTATTTTGTTGAGTTGATAAATCACATATTTGAAAAATTATGTTCAGATATTATTTACAATAAACTTTTAATTCTAAAAACATACAAATCACTTACTTTCACCTTCCTGAAGCATTTTCAATAACTGTGCATTTCTTGCCTTTACTTCTTTATACTTTGCCTAATAGTCAAAGAAAAAAGATTTAATTTTTTAAAAAGTAAATGATGTAATTAATGGTTTACTATCAATTTATAGAGCTGTGAATTCTAGGCTCACTCAAAGACATGAACTATTTTTCAAAGAAATACAATGGAAAAAATGTAGTCAAAACTATCTACTAATTAAATTAAATCCCTGGTACAATAATAGATATTAATATTATAAGTGATTAACAATTAAGGAAGAGACAGATAAAAGTGCAGAAAACTCAGGATAATACTAAATTTTCCTAAAGAGTCTTCCTCTTTTTGTTCTCAAATAAGACCCTTAAATAACTCAAAATAATTTAGATGAAAACCAAAAGAAAAATGATTCACAGTGCTAAACCAGTACTGTCCAGCAATATACTACAACTTTCTACATCTGTTCTATATCTGCCACTATCCAATATGTGGCAATGGAATACTAGAAACATGGCTAGTGTGACTGAGAAAATAAATTTTTAATTTTATTTGACCCTAATTTAAATTGTGATAGACCTGTAGTGGTTGCTGAATTTTACAGTGCAGTTCTGTAACTCTTCAGTTATTAACTAATCTCTTGTTATTCCATTGACTAAATAATTATTGTTATATCAATTTTTGGCTGATGTGAATCGGCAAGTCACTGAAATATCGTTCAACACCTTTTGAATTTCTTTTTCTAAATGGCTTAGCTTCTTCTCACACTACATAAATGATACAATTATACATTTATGAGTAAGAGGAATCGTGTTCCCACATTAACATCCATGTTCAAGCAATTTTCTGCCCACACTAGTATTCAACATGTCTTATAACACTATCTGAATTACAGAGATTTAATACATTAATACATTAGAGAAAACGATACATTTAATATATTATAGAAAATGAAAGCCTACAGAAAACAGATCAGTATAAGAAACTTGTCATTTTTTCTCTCAACATGAACACAGAGATGTACAGAAGTTACCAGATTAAAAACCTTTTGTAAAATAAATTTAAATATATTTTAAGTCCAATGAAGATGGCTTTTACTAAATAGTACTTTGTCCATTAAACTGATGATAAATCAACAATGTTTACTGAGTAATACTGCAGTCAATACAATAAACTGAAGTAAGCACCTAGTGAATACAAAGGGACTGTGACTGCTGAGAAGCTTAGAAATGTACAAGGGAGACAAGTCAGTTGGAAACATAAAAACATAAGGAGGAAAAATACATACACTTAACTACAACTATATTCACTATGAATATAGAAATATTCACTATGAATATGGAACTATACTCACTATGAAATCTCCAATCTCAGGGCTTAAATCTACATTAATATCTCACACCAAACTCCACCTCGAGCTCAAGCCTGTTGTCCAAGGTCCAGACCAGTATACATGGAGGCATCTTTCAGTCAAACCTTAGGGTCTAAATCAGCTCATAATGCAAAAATTGCAAATGAGCAAGATTACATGTGAAAATCCTTATACTGCATATAAAAATAGCATATATAGTTTTGTATATATAATCCTGAATAGTAAATATATCAACAAAAACATAAATGTATAGGATACCAGTGTAACATGTAGTTTACAAAAAAAGCACATATAACATTTTTTTTTTTTTTTTTTTTCTGAGACAGAGTCTCACTCTCTTGCCTGGGGCGAGTGCCGTAGTGTCAGCCTAGCTCACAGCAACCTCAAACTCCTGGGCTCAAGCAATCCTACTGTCTCAGCCTCCTGAGTAGCTGGGACTACAGGCATGTGCCACCATGCCCGGCTAATTTTTTCTATATATATATTTTTAGCTGTCCAATTAATTTCTTTCTATTTTTGGTAGAGACGGGGTCTCGCTCTTGCTCAGGCTGGTCTCGAACTCCTGAGCTCAGAACGATCCGCCCACCTCGGCCTCCCAGAGTGCTAGGATTACAGGTGTGAGCCACCGCGCCCGGCCCTAAAAAGCACATATAAAATATACAATGTCCTCACTAGTATTTTTAATTTCATGAAAAAAGAGCATATAGAGTTGATAAAGTTAAATGCACATATGTTGTGATTCCACTGTGTCCAACTACATCCTTAGCATACATGCCTGCATGTACCACAGCTATTTCAATCTCAACATGTCCAACATGGGAATTTATTTGTTCCCATTCCCCAAACAAGTTAAAAAATGTGCTCCTCCTCTTACACTCAATACCTATTCACTGTTTAACCAGACTACCTTCACTCCAGGCCTCAGCTACATGCATTATCATTCCATAAAACAATTATCATGCCACTTTCCTTCTAAAGACCTTTACTGCCCTCTCTGTCTAAAATCCAAATACCTTCAAATTCTAACCCCACCTAACTTCTCCAATCTCATCTTCTACGGCTTCCCATTTCTCTAAAATGTTAGCTATAATATACTTCCACCATTCCCATGCCTTGCTACACACTGTACTCTTTACCTGGAAAAGTCATCTTTGCTATGGCAACTCATTCATTCCTTTTTCTGTGCTTCTGGAACACTCTGTCAAATCTCATTTATAAATCCTACATTGTATTAAAGTTCCATTCCCATGCCTTGGTACACACTGTACTCTTTACCTGGAAAAGTCATCTTTGCTATGGCAACTCATTCATTCCTTTTTCTGTGCTTCTGGAACACTCTGTCAAATCTCATTTATAAATCCTACACTGTACTAAAGTTATTTACATGTTTATCTTCCCCATTAGACCATGAGCTTCTTGCTAACTCATCTTTGTGTTCCCTGTGCTTAGTACAACAAAAGCGAAGGAAAATATAAATGAAAAGCTAAGGGAGATGGGTGGGTGCAGTCGAAAAAGGTTTTAGCAGGCATTTCTTAAAGGCATGAGTAGATGAAGGTAAGTATAAGAACCATCAGGGCTGGAACTTGATTTATATTTTTTCACTATTACATATGCAGGGCCAGAAAAGTACCTGGCACATTACAGGCTCTCAATGAATAACAGTTATTACTAATAATATTATTATTAATAACTATTAATAATATTAATATTAGTCAAAAAACAATGACACTTAAGAGAATAACAGATTTTTTTAAAAGGCTAAAGGAGGAAGAAAGTAATAAATGGACTTGTGGTTAAAAATAAATTGTATACAAAACAAGTGCTGGTGAAGATGCGGAGCAATTGGAGCCCTTATTCATTGCCAGTAGGAATGTAATTGCTAGTAGGTGCAGTTGCTATGGAAAACAGTTTGGTAATTCCTCAAAAAGTTAAACATAGAATTATCGTATGATCTAGCAATTCCACTCTTTGGTATATACCCAAAAGAACTGAAAACAAGGACTCAGATACTTGTGCACCAGTGAACAAAACACAGTGTGTACATAAACAATGAAATATTATTCAGCTATAAAAAGGCATGAAATTCTGAAACATGCTACAACATGGATGAACCCTGAAAACATTATGCTAAGTGAAAGAAGTCAGGCACAAAAGGATGAATATTGTGTGATTCCAGCTATGTGAGGTACCTAGAATAGGCAAATTCATAGAGATTAGAGGCTACCAGGGACTGGGGAGAATGAGAATGGAGAGTTGTTTGATGTATACAGAGTTTTTGCTTGGGATAATGAAAAAGTGTTGGAAATAGTGGTGATGGTTACACAATATTGTGAAGGTACTTAATGCCACTGAAGTGTACATTTAAAATGGTTATGTTACATATATTTTATAACAAAAAATAAATTATATACTATATGAAAACTGTATCTCAATAAAATTGAATTTTTAAAAATAAATATATTGTCATTCAGATTTGAAATCATTACTCAAAGGGTTTAAAAACCTAAATAGTAGAATGACTATTTATATCAACTGAATATTAAACACATTTACATATAAGAAAAACAGAAAATGTGCAAATTTATTGAATTCTTTTCTTGTGTAAGTAGACACAAACCTCCCATTGAGTGATCACATTTTTCAGCTTCTGGATTTCAGCATCTTTCCTTTCGAGTTCCAACTTTAGCCTTTCAATTCTTCCATCCTTCAGAACCACTTCCTGAAAAGTGAAAAACGCTATTTATTTTAGGACTAAGATTTTTCTGCCAAGCTTTGTTTACAATATTCCTTTGTGAAAAGTTTAAGAGGGAAATCCTGATTTTAATTTTCTAAGGCAAACTTAGAGTACATTTCCACTTTGTCTCAGTTATATAATCCTAATTATGTATAGTGCAAGCAAATTAAATATTTATAATTAATCTCAAACTACAAACATACCCTAAAACAATATCAGGGCTTTGAAAGGATAAATGTTACTTTGTAAGTTCAATAAAATTTCAACTGAAATTCCACTGGGATTTTGTTCTTTGGAAATTACATACTAAAGACTTCATCTGGGGAAATACAGGATGGAGACAAATAAGAAGTTAATTTGATGAAGAGGGATTTGCCTATTAAATAATTATATAGCAAAAATAATTTAAATAGTGTGGTTATGGCACTTAGGTTGACAGAGCAATGTACCAAAAAAGAAAGTTCAGAAAGAGACTTGAGATATAAGAATTTACTGTAATGTAAAGACAGTGTTTTTAAAAAGTGAGAAAAGGCTGAATTACAGAATTAATAGTAGGTTACAGAACAAATGGCTAACTGGAAAAAATCAAGTTAAGTCTCTGACATCTTGTACCATACACCAAAACAAATAAATTCAAGTTTAAAAAATTACCCCAAAGTCGTATTTTAATAAGAATATACATTGGCTCTATTTACCTAAGGAATAATGTGGCAACGCTAACATATTCCACAAATACTGAGCATCTAATTGCTAGGTGCTGGGTAATTAGAAACCAAAGTTTAAGCTATGAAGAAATGAAACACACTGCTATAAAGGGAAAAATGTGGATTATTCCCTTGTGGATCAGGGAAGCTCTGTCTAAGATAGTGACACTTAAGATGAACCTTGAGTGATAGGTAGGAATTGGCTAAGTAAAAAGTAGAGGTAAGAGCTTTTTAGGTAGAAAGAACAATGTTTAAAGGCCCTGAGGCAGGAAGGGCCTGGAGAATTTAAAGAAAAAAAGAGGCCAGTGTGGTTGGACCACAGTGAGGGAGAAGAGAGTACAAGATGACTTTGGAAAAACTGGTGGAGACCTGATCTCAGAGGGCTTTGTAGGCTATCAGGGCAGCCTGCATATTATTCTGAGTAAAATGGAAAGCAGTGAAGGGTTTTGAGCAGGACTGTTGGATTTATGTTTACATTAGACATATGTTTGTAAAGGACCCCTTTGCATGCTGAGGTAAGACAGATAAAAAGACCCCTTTCATTGCTACTACAAACCCAGATCAGACAAGATTATGCCTTGTATTAGGATGGAAGCAAGTATAAATTAAGAGAAGTGTATCTTAGAAATAATTTGAAGGCAGAACCACCAGCATTTAATGAGGCTGAATGTGGCAGGTGAAGAAGATGGACACTGCAATCCAAGTTTCTAGTTCAAGGAATACGGTGGCTAAATCAAAATTAGAAATACAATACTATAAATTAAAGAATCTCACTTCTAGGAATTAATCTCAAATAGACAAGTGAGGAAGGGAAGTATCTATGAGAGTTTTCACTGCAGATTTATCACAACAAAAAATTGGACATTAATTTAAATGCCAAACAATAGAACATAGGCTAAACATAAAAATTCACCAAATTGAAAACTCTGAAGTCACCCAAAATGATGACATAGAACTATAAAATATATTTGCATGACATCAAAATTATAATGATATATACAAAGAAAAACTTCTGGAAGGACATACACCAAAGTCTTAATAATAACTATCTTTGGACATGGAATTATGAAAGATTTCACTTTATTGTTTAAAACTTCCTTTTATCAAAATTATATTATACTGAGTATATTATCATGGAATAATAAATCCTATTTTACTCTTGAAAATAAATGGAAACCATACAAGTATTTTTTAAAATATAGATGAGTATGACTATCATCTTTGAACAGAAAAGACCTTCTGAAATTGACACCAAAGGGAGAAAACAAACTGATTAAAAGATTTAACTTGATGAAAAATCTAAAAAAACACTAACAAAAAATCAAGAGGTAAATGAAAAACTGGGAAAACTGGTTGCAACCAATATGACAGACATATGACTAATAAACATGATAAAATGTAATCTCACTAGTAAGCAAAGTGATGTTTTATCAAACTGGTACATTTTTAAAAATTTTTCTTAGTGTGGATAATTGAAGGCAATTTACCTATAAACTCAATTATGTAATGTATAAGAATTAATGTCTTCAAATGCTAACCATCTGTATTTAACTGAACAAGTGGTCCATATAACAGTTTCTACATTACTGTTTCTATATACCCATAGAAAAGTAGAACTATGCCAAAATATCAATACTGTAGTAGTTTTTTCTAGGTGAATGAGATTAAGGTAGTTGTTTTCCCACTACATATGCAAATTAAGGATGATAATGGTACCCACAAACTGCATAGTTAATTGTTGAAAATCAAATGAGAGCATGCCTTTTAAATACTTAATACAGTGCCTGGTGTATACATACAAGCACTTAAATATTTATTTTTGCTATTATCATTTCTTCATTTTACTTATCAGTAGTTTCCAAAATTTCTACAATAAACAGACATTACTTTTTAAAACAGAAAGTCATATTGTTTTAATGTATACTCATTTTTAATGAAGTCCTATATTTCAATAAATACACTTCTAAAATTATCTTCTAAGCAGAAGATATTATACTAAAATGGGGATAAAATATGTGTAAGATAAAGTCTATGCCCACAAGGGACTTGCAACCTATTAAGTATAGTAAGAAAGATATGCTATGTGAAATCTGCTGTAAGAGAAACAAAATACTATGGGGGGGTATCAAAAATGAAAAGATCAGGCCGGGCGCGGTGGCTCACGCCTGTAATCCTAGCACTCTGGGAGGCCGAGGCGGGCGGATCGTTCTGAGCTCAAGAGTTCGAGACCAGCCCGAGCGAGAGCGAGACCCCGTCTCTACCAAAAAATAGAAAGAAATTAATTGGACAGTTAAAAATATATATAGAAAAAATTAGCTGGGCATGGTGGCGCATGCCTGTAGTCCCAGCTACTGGGGAGGCTGAGACAGTAGGATTGCTTGAGCCCAGGAGTTTGAGGTTGCTGTGAGCTAGGCTGACGCCACGGCACTCGCCCCAGGCAAGAGAGTGAGACTCTGTCTCAAAAAAAAAAAAAAAAATGAAAAGATCATATCCAGGTTTTCTGTTTCTATGTTTGGGGCTGGGCTGGGGCAGTGACAGAAAGCTTCAGGGAGAAGATGGCATGTGAAATGTACCTTGAGCAAGGCTGGAAGGGGCCCAGCACTCTGTGATAACAGTGGTTTGCTCCAGCTAGAAGAAAATTTGGAAGTATACATACAGCTAAACTTAACCTGTAGAACAATGCTTTCAAACCTATTTGACAATGACTCATAATAGTAATGTTTTATATCATGACTTAGAATGCACATACACATAAATGTATGTACATATGTGTATATGTTGTGCATGTATACATAGAACACGCATAAACAGAAAAAAATTTCATAAAATATAAATGTCACATACTCTGATGTTTTCTCCTATCCCATTTTTTTTTTGTAGTAATCTACTAAAGCTGATTTTAGGACCTATTAAATGGGTTAGGAAACTCAATTTGAAAAGCACAGCCAAGGAATTTAAATGATCAGGTCAGGTCAAGGACTTAATCCAACAGACACTAAAGTTTAAGGGCACAACATGGCATAGTGGAAGTCATGCTTTATAAAAAGGCATTTGTTAGCAGTGTGTAACATAAATTACCTGGCATTAAAGGCAATAGGCAGAAAGACTGGTTAGATTACTGAAATAATAGCAGTAAGAGAGAATGAGGCCCTAAATTAGAGAAATGTTAGTGAAAATGGAAGAGAAGATAGATTTAAGAAATATTTCAAAGATTTCAAACTCAAAAATCTTGAAAAACAGAAAAGTGAAATGAGAAGTTTAGAATCTGTATATTGGGATAAAATGATGAAGCAAAAAACAGAGATGACAGAACTCAAACTAAATGGTCTGGAGAATAAGAAGATAAGCTTGGGTTTGGACATAGTGAATATAAGGTACCCATAGAACAAAAGGGTGGAATATGCCACAAGGGCAATTAATAAAACAGAGCCTGGAAGGCCACAAGAGGGGATGGGATTGGGAGTGGTTGATCTACACAATGCTAGTTGTGGAGAAATCAGTGAGCTCATATCCTGCTGCTTAATGACAATATGTTGATATACATCAAGAGCAACACATATGTTTATATATCTTTTGATTCAATTACTACTTAAGAACCTGGTCCAAGTGATTCACCAAAAAAATTAAATATATGAAGATATTCAATGAATATCAAGCAATTCTAAACAATGTTTAATAAAAGGGCAATGGCCAAGCAAATTATAGCATGTTAATATGATGGAATATAATATATGGTTTACAAAAATAAATATAAAACTATACTCATTAGTTACCATTATTTTAAAATACCTATACATGTGGCATTTTCCTAGAAACAGACTATTCAAAAATGAAACCTAGTGCTAAGAATGGTAGACTTAAGGTTGATTTATTTTTCACCTTTAAAAATTCCTGGTATATTAGTGTATGTATAATTAAAAATGATTTTAACCTTGGCAAAAAGAATGAGCTTTCTTTCTCTGAGAAAGGAGTGCAATGGGGAGAGGAAAGAGGTAGATACAGAGAGAGTAGTAGCAAATTCTTAAATGGCCTTAATCTTCTTTTTTCCCTCTCTACACTCAATGACATAATAGACAAAAAATTTTATTTATGAAAAACTTCACATACAACAAAGAATTATATGTACACATATATAGGACACATTAGGGAAAAAGAAAAATAGCCCAACATGCAGATTAAGAATTTGAACATTATCAACACTTTGGCAGCCCCCATATGCCTCTCTCTAATCCCTTCCTGACCCCCTCTGGACGGTATCCACTATTACGAATTTTGTGATTCTCTCCCTTTGTTAAGTCTTCTGCTACATGTATATGAATCCATGAATAATATATTAAATTTTCTATGTTTTAAAATTTATATAAATGGTATCAAACTTATTATTTGATGACTTTTCATTAAACATTACATTCTTGCTAGTCATCCATGTTGCTATGTATAACTATAGCTCATTCATTTCTCTATTGATTTGTTATTACAAACAATTGAGTTTTGAACATTCTTCTTGAATATGTCTCCAGGGGTTAATTTAGGGGTAGAATTTCTAGAACATAGGTCATGTCCATCATCTTCAACTTTAAAAGTTACTACCAAATTATTTTCTAAAATGGTTATGTAATCATATTCCCACTACTAGTATGTGACTGTTGTTCTGTACCCTTACTTAGTATAGTCTTTTCCTAGGCACTGCAGTGAAATTAACATTACTATATAAAACTTTGTTCTCTGCTCAAAACCCTTAAAAAATTCTTTACTGTCTACTGACTAAATTATAAACCATACTTTAGATTGTCCACAATCTTTTCCAACCTACCTTACCAAACTTATATTCTCCCGGGAACCTTCTATTTTTATTAAACTGGTTTATACTTCACTGCCTCCATACTTTTACTTAAGGCATTCCAGTTTTTTCTTCCTCACCTCTGCATGTTCAAATCCTATTTCTTTACATTTCCAATTCAAGTGCTCTTTTCTCCTCACAAAGCCATCTCTGAACCCTATTCCTGTGAATTACTATAGCACTTTATCAGTATATCCTTTTTGGACTTTCTGGTTTTTGCCTGTACAAAAATAATTATCTATTAGATGCATTCTGTGTACAACATGCTCTGCTATGCATTTTAACTCATAATTGCTAACTTTCCTAATAATAGTGCAAGAAAGGCAGGTAATTTCATTCCAACATAACACAGCTGATTAGCTGCAGAACTGTATTTTGTTATTGTGTTTGTTTGATTTCAACATCTGTTCTCTTTCCACTATACCACACTATCACTTTGGTTTTATTATGTCATTAATACAAATCATTTAATTAAACTTACATATACTCAACTTTGCTCTACAAAGGGCTTGAGGCATCTAAGTATTAATATTTGCTTAAATATGTTAATATCATTCCTTCTATCCAAAAATGATCAGAGATGGCTTAAGAAATAAGACTGTATAAAAGGGAAAACCATAATCAATGAAAAAGGAGGAAGTGAATATGCTAACCATAAATGTTAACAGGGTTACAAGGACTGTACATAAAATTTGGCAGTCAAAGCAAGACAGGAAAACACTAAATTTAATTCAATGCCAGAAAGGAAGAAGCTCACAAGTACCTCAGGGTAGGCAAAGATTTCCCACTAATAAGCTGAAAATAGATTTTCATATAGAATAGTGTTATTTATAAACCAATGTTATTGCTGCATTAAGTAAAAAGTCCTTACCGCCTATCCTGTGCCCCATATAACAAAAACAACATGGAAGGTATTTAATTTGTTGAATGACTAAATTTATCAGTTTTCTTAGTAAACAAAAAGATATCATCCATCAAAGAGAATAAAAGGATGGGAACCAGGTTCTTAGAATTTGAAAAAGGTATTGTAGGAATTTGTCAAAGGCAGAAAGAGATAAGTCAAAGGACTGTTAAGTAGAAATGAGAATATGGCAACAGTTACATAGCACCAGTTTTCAGATAAGAACATTAGCACTGTTTTAAGAAATATTTTCCAGCAATATCTGCTGACCCAGGAATTAAATTAGAGAAAGACAATACTGTGAGAACCAATCTGCATACTGGCAAGAAGAAAATAACAGAAAATTAAGGAAGTAAGGGGAAAGAGTTCATGGGGACATGACTGAGATTATTTACTACAAGTTTTGGGCTGGGAGAATCAATGGACTAGAAGTCAATCTAGGGTAAAGTATAGGTTCATAGTTAAGAGGAAGACAGACAGACTAGGAATTGTGGTGACAAAAATAAATGCAGACTGAGAGGTCTGAGAGGTAACACACTTTCTCTATATGATAAGAGTTAAGATGTGGCAGTGGGGATCTTGGAGTAGGTCACCCCTCTTCCTGCATCTAGGAGCGGAGTATGAGAAGAGAAAGTAGTTTTCCCTCAAATAATATATTTTGGGTAATACTCGTCTGTAGCAGAGGTTAGCAAATTTTTTCTGTGAAGGGACCAACAGTAAATATTTTAGGCTTTGTGGGTTATAGATAGTCTCTGTCACATATTCTCTTTTCTTTTTTTTTTAAACAGCATTTTGAAAACGTAAGTACCATTATTAGCTCATGGCCCTAGCAAAAACAGACCACTGACCAGATCTGATTTACAGACTATAGCTTGCTCTGCTGCATAGGATAAATTCTAACTTCTTAGTTTCATAGAAAGGACCTTTAGAACATAAACCCAATCTAGTTCTCCAGTCACGTCATCCCACACTCATCCCCAAACTTAGTTGCAGAATTTTTCAGTTTCCTGAATACTCAGTCTAAGTCCTTTCATAATTATAACTTGGGACCCCTTTGAACTGCAAAGTCTTTCTCCATTTCTCCACTTATACAGTTATTCATCACTCAAAATCCAGCCCAAATGTCACTTTTCTTATATACCCATCACAATTTACCCAAGTAGTGATCTATTACCTTTACTATTCAAAACTTTTGTATTGTTCATATCTCCCTTAAAGTCTTCATTATGCTGAATGATAATCACTTTACAGGTCTACCTCCTTATATCCCCCACTACTCTGAATGTCTAAGGGAAGAAAGGTCTTATCCATCTTGGTATGCCCACTCCCTCACACCAGCATAGCATACAGCATATGCTTAATAAATAGTCATCAATAACTGAACTATTTCATACAGTATACTTCATACTTTTTAATGTAAATATCTGTTGATAATGGCTAAGATGATATCCTAAAACTGTTAATATATAATCGTAATTGGATTCTACTGCTTACTTGTTCAAAAAAAAAAGAAAAATTGCATTTAATTTCATTGTGATTTTAAGAGAATTTTCTACTTTACATGCCTGGTTGTGTTCATGAGCTGTACAATTATCTGTTCCATTATATTCTGTAAGCTGTTCTCTTCTTTTTTCTCTAATAAGAATTTTATGAACATCATCTTCCAGTCTATTGAAGAATCCTCCATCATGTGATAAAGTCTGAGAAGAACTCAATTCCTGTCAAAAATGAATTATAATTTACTATCATTCAACACAAAAGTGTATGCACTTAATAAACCTAGTCAGTCACTAGAATGATAAAAAAATGAAAGAAAAATGATAGCTAAGATACAATCAACCACTCGACCCTTCTCTTATCTCCAGAAGATAAACAGTACAGATAAATTTGCAAATATTCTTTTCTTACTTCTTTGTATATTTCAAGTTAGGTACTGTTTGATTTAAAAATTTTTGTTATTCATATACTATAGAATTCACCCAAACAAGTCAATGGGTTTTTAATAGACTCAAAGTTGTACAACCATCACTACAATCAATCTTGTAACATTTCCATCGCCCCAAAAAGACATTAGCAGTCACTCCTCATTTCCACCTAATACTTCTCCCTAGCCCCAGGCAACAATAACCTATTTTTCTGTCTCTATAGATTTGCCTATTTTGGACATTTCATATAAATGGAATCATCCAATGTAGACTTTCGTGACTGGCTTCTCTGACTTAGCGAAGTATTTTCAAGGTTCATCCATGTTATGGCATGTATCAGTACTTTATCCCTTTTTATTGCCAAACAATATCCTATTCTACATTTTCTCTCTCCATTCATTGGTTGATGAACATCAGAGTTGTTGCTACTTTTTGGCTAATACGAATAACACGGCTGTGAACATTCATGCACAAGATTTTGTACAGACATGTTTTCAATTCTCTTGGGTATATACTTAAGAGTAGAATTGCTGGTAACTCTATGTTTAATCTTTTAAGGTACTGCCGGATAGTTTTCTAAAACAGCCCACCATTTTACAATCCCATCAGCAGTGCAAGAGGGTTCCAATTTCTCCATATTATCACCAACACTTATTATCATCTCTTTGATTTGATGCTACCCTACCAGGTATGAAGTGGTATTTCATTGCGGTTTTGAGTTGTACTTTCCTGACAGCTAATGGTGCTGAGCATCCTTTTACATGCTTCTTGGAGATTTGTTTATCTTTTTGGAGAAATGTCTACTCAGATCCTTTGCCCATTTTTAAATTGGGTTACTTGTCTTTTTATTTTTGAGTTGTAAGAGTTCTTTATAATTGTAGGTATCTATACCTTATCTAATATGATTTGCAAATATTTTCTCCCATTCTGTGGGATATCTTTGCGCATTGTTTATAGTATCCTTTATATCACAAAAGTTTTTAATTTTGATGAATGAAGTCCAATTTATCCAAGAAACCATTGCCTAACTCAAGGTCACAGATACTTATTCCTACATTTCCTTCTAAGAGTTTTGCAGATTTAGCTTCTATATTTAGTACTGTGATGCATTTTGAGTTAATTTTTGTGTATGTGAAGAAGGGGTCCAAATTCATTCTTTTGCATGAGGATATCCAGCATCATTTGTTGAAAAGACTATTCTTTCCCCCATTGAACTGTGCTGGCACTTTTGTTCAAAATCAATTAACGTAAATATCATGGTTTTGTTTTAGACTCTTAATTCTAGTCTATCAATCTATATTTTTATGTCAGTACCACACGGTATTTGATTACCATAGCTTTGTATTGTTCAATCTTTTAAATTACATTTAAAAATAATTTTTGCATAATTTCTGCATGCCAATAAAGAACTGATTTTAAAAAGATTTTATCACTGTGTATCCAATTACATAAATTCAGAAATTTTAAACACTCTATGAAAAGTAGCATTTCCTCTCCAACTTCCCATTACAAAGACAGATCGAAGAAAATGTTCCTCTCAACCTCATTAGTTTCACCTATGTCCCACATTCTTGAACTTTAGTGCTCACAATTTTACCCATTTCAATTGTATTCATAAGGAAATGACCTAACAGTTCAATAATTGTTCATCCTTTTCCCTTCACATTATCTTAGAAAGCAAAGTGTTTGAAAGAAAAATTTACTTTAATATCAGTGCTTTGTATTAATAAATGACATTAAAGATGTTTGTATAATACTTTATATTTTGCAAAGCACTTAAACAAACATTACTTTATTTGAATCTCAAACACCATAAGAAGTTGATAGAGCAAGTATTATTTCCCCAGCAAGTAATTATGGCCTCAGGAATGCCCATGAGTCACTGCTAAGTGATACAGGTATAACTCTAAGTCTACTGCTTCATAAAATATTTGCAGTATATTCTTGTAAAATTTAATCTTAAAGCAATAAATACAAAAATGCTTAAAACACTGCTGAGCTTCTACAGAAAGGACAGCATATTGCTGGCAACTAATCGGCCTCTTATTTCAAATCACTGAAGACTGCGATTCCACCCAGTGTCCCTGTTTTTTTGATAGCTTCTCCCATTGTCAGCATGCCTATCCCAAAGGGCATTTTCTCCCTTGAGTATTTTTGAGTGAGGCACAAAATTTCTTCAGCCTGAGGATATGATTTACCAAAAGATACCTTGATGAGAAACTATAGGCAGGGGAAAGCAAAAATAAATCAACCACAACTCCTCCAACACACACCCCAGAAAAAAGATTATAAGTAAATGTGGCAAACGTAAGAACATAGACTCTTTAACTTAACAAGTCTAGCCAATTCAATTTCACTTAAATTTTGCTCACCCATATGTGCCATATAGACAATGAATAACAGTATGATACTTGTGTTAAGTATAGATATACAGATCAATGAAACAGAATTGAGAATCTAGACATAAACTTTCACATTAATGGTCAATTTACTTCCTAAAAAGGTATCATGGCATTTCATTAAGGAATCAAGGTCAGCATGGTGGCTCACATCTATAATCCCAGCACTTTGGGAGGCTGAGGCAGAAGGATCGCTTGAGCCCAGGAGTTTGAGGATACAGTGAGCTATGATGACGACTGTACTCTACCCAGGGAGACACATGAGACTCCGTCTCAAAAAAAAAAAAAAAAAAAGAAAAGAAAAGAAAAGAAAAAGACAACAAAAGAGGAGTGTGTTTTCAACAAATAGTACTGGGAGAATTAGATATACATATGCCAACAGGTGAATTTGGACTCTTTCTTCACACCATACACAAAAATTAATTCAAAAATGCATCACAGACTTAAAAGGAAGAACTAAAAATATGAAGCTTCTAGAATTAAATCCTCATGGCCTTGGGTTAGGCAAAGAGTTATTAAATGAACACAAAAATACAATCCATAAAAGAAAAAATTGATAAACTGGACTTGATCACAATTTAAAACTTTTGTGCTTCAACAGACACCATTAAGAAAATTAAAAGGTACCCTGAAAATATGTACATCTATTATGTATCAATAAAAAAATTTTAAAAGAATAGAAAAGAAAAAGGCAAGGCCCAGCCTGGGAGAAAATATTTGCAAATCACATATCTGAGAGAGGACTTACATCCAGACATATAAAGAAATCTTACAAATCAATGATAAGAAAACACTTAAAAATGGGCAAAATATTTGAATAGACATTTCAAATAAGATATAAGAATGGCTGATAAGCATATGAAAAGATGCTCAAAATCATTAGGAAAATGTAATTTAAAACTACATACAATACATAATGAGATGAAATACACTACATAACCACTAGAATGGCTATAATTAAAACAAGAGACAATATCAAGTGTTGGGAAGGATATGTAGAAATGAACCCTCCTATGCTGCCGGTGGGAATGATAAACGGTCCAGCCACTTTGGAAAACGATTTGACAGGCTCTTGAAAAGTTAAACATAACTTTATCAAGCAACCTAGCAGTTTCACTCCTAGGTATCCACCAAAGAAAAACAAAAACATATCTACACAAAGACAATATCAAATGTTCATAGCCACTCCATCAACTGGTGAATAAATAACATTTATACAATGGAATACTATTCAACAATATAGTTGAATTAACTATTGATATATGTTACAACATGGATAAACCTCAAAAACTATGCTTAAGTGAAAGAAACCAAACATGAAGACTACATATTATATGAGTACATTCATATTCATAATAGGTTACCAGAAAAGGGCAATCTATAGAAAAAGAAAGTAGATCAGTGGTTGCCAGGGGCTGAGGTGGGAGCAGGGATTAACTGTTACAAATGGACATCAGGTAACTTTTTGGAAGTATGGAAGCATTCTAAAACTAGACTGTGTTTATGGTTACACAACTCTTTAAATATACTATAAATGACTGAATTAATACACTTGGAATGGATGAATTTTACTGTATGTAAATTATAACTCAATAAAGCTTATTTTAAAAAAAGATAGCATGATCCCACCCTATTTTATTTAAAAACTAGAACATTACCTATTCCTTGTGCCCATCCATGTACTCTTCCCCTATTTCCATCTCCTTGCCTCCACGAAGGTAATCACCCCAAATTTAGTGTTTATCATTTCTATCTTTTTGTTGTTTTACAGATGTATTATCACTAATTTCATTTTGCTTGTTTTTTTACTTATTGTGAAAAATTTCACTCATATATTCTACACCTAGATCTAACAATTGTTAAGCTTTTCCTATATTGATCCCCCGCTCTTTTTGTGCTCAAGTGCTTCATAGTAAAGTACAGACATCATGATATTTCATATCAAAATTCTTTCACATGCAGCTACAAAAATAAATTTTCCAAGTTAACCATAATATTATCATATCTAACAAAAATCATTCCTTAATATCATTTTATACCTAGTTAATATTTAAATTTCTTCAATTATATAAAAATGTGTTTTATTGCTAATCTAATAAGAGTCTGCACATTGCATTTGGTCATCTATTAAATCTAATAATCTAGAACATCCTCTCTACACCCCACCTTTTCTTCTCCATAATAATTCCCTATTGAAGAGACCAAGTCAGTTGTCCTACAAAGTATCCATCTTACATTACCTGATTGCTTCCTTTAGGTATTGTTTAACTTTTACTTCTAATCTGTATCGCCTATAAAATGAAAGTAAGATCTTAAGGCTTAGTTTATATAGAGATTAAATATTTTTAGCAAGATGCTTAAGTTTTATAAAGTTGGTATCACTCTGATGCAATCTTCTGAGACTTGTTCTTCACTCAACATTCACTTTTGGATCCCTCCAAGTTGTTGCCTGGACCTATAAATTCTTTCATTTTTACTATTTCATAAACTATTATGTGATTATATTAAAATGTATCCATTGTACTATAGATTAACATTTAGATGTTTTTTCAGTTTTTTTCCTTGGGGCTTTTGAGGGCGGACTGGGCTATTACACACATGAACATAAACATCCTGTCCTGTACATGGCTCCTAGGAAACATATTCAAGTTTCTCTAGGGCATATATACCTACGAGTGGACTGCTAAGTCATAACTTACATCAGGGGTCAGCAAACTGCAGCCCAAAATGGGGCCTGTTGCCTTTTTTGCAAGTAAAGTTTTACTGGAACACAGCCACGCTCATTCATTTAAGTATTGTCGATAGCTGCTTTTATGCTACAGTGGCATAAGTGAGTAGTTGTGACGGAGACCAGAAGTAACTCAAAGTCTAAAATATTTTGCTCCCTGGCCCTCTACAGAAAAAGTTTGCTGACCCCTGGGTTATAACAAATATTCAACTTTATAAAAATACCAAACTTATGCAAAATATTTGTACTAATTTACATTCTCACCAATATAAACTGATCCAAAACTCTATTGATCTAAAACCTCTGAATTTTTGGTATTTGCAAGCTTCATAACTTTTGCCTGCCCAGTGTGTGGAAAAAAAGATGGTATCTCAGTGAGATCATAATTTGCATTTCTCTGATTAGTAGCAAAATGGGACTTTTTTGGTATGTTTTTGCTATTCATATTTACCATTTTGTGAAATGCCTGATGTCTCTTGTTGATTTTTTAATATTTCTATGTTATAAAACATTAATCATTTGATGGGAGTTTTTTATCTGAATACTAATCCTTTATCAGTTCTATGTTTTGAAAATACCTTCTTCCCATTTGTACCTTGTATTTTTATATTTTTTGGTATTTTGTGGAAAATAAGTTATTCATTTTGAATGACATCCACTTTATCAACCTTTTTGTTTTATAGAGTTTCATTAAGTTTTTCCCCACCCCTACATCAGAAATATATTTTCCTACATTTTCTAGTTCTGTAAGTCGTAAAATTTGCCTTTCACATATTAGTGTTTAATCTATGCAGAATTGATTTTAATGTATGATGGAAGGTAGAGACCCAATTTGACTTTTTGCCTAATTATAGCTAAAAACTGTCCCTTGCACTATGATGTTAGAATAATTAACACAGTGTGGTTTGGCACAGGAATAAGCTGACCAGTGGAACAAAATACAGAGCTCAAAAACAAATCCATGCATATATGGACTCTTGATAAATGACAGATATTACATTATATTAATATATAGTAACACACAAACCATGAAATGGCTGATCTCAATGGGCTACTTCTCTTTACCACTCTTGAGTGCTTTTACTAATGACTTACTTCAAGAGGAAATCTAAATAATGATGTTCTTCAAATGAGCTATTATATTAAGGATGATATTATATAAGGGTTAACACTGTATGTTCTCTCCCCCAGGGTAGACCCTGATGGACTCAACTCTTCAATCTGACTTGAAACAATTATTTATTAAGCTCTTACTATGCGATTAGTGTATGCTATGCATGGGCTATTTTCATGGAACTCACAATCTACTGAGAAAGACAAAAACTAATATATGAAATAGTAACAAACAACAATTAAGCACTTTACTGTACATCAAAGATGATAAATACCTGTAAAACACATACCCACTTCTTCCTCTTTTATAAATGGCAAATGCATAATAATTAATTGATAGTGGCATTTTTTCTTGCTAAGCAAGGATATCATCTCAGAAATATTCTTAATTTAGACCTCCATGAAAGTCCCAACAATATGCTTGAACTGGCAGAGGAAATAAAACCTACTGTGTGCCTCTGTTATAAGTATTATAAAAATATATAGCAGGGCTGGGTGTGGTGGCTCACACCTATAATCCTAGCACTCTGGGAGGCCAAGGTGGGAGGATCACTTGAGATCAGGAGTTCCAGACCAGCCTGAGCAAGAGTGAGACCCCATCTCTACAAAAAATGGAAAAATTAGCCAGGCACGGTGGCACATGCCTGGTCCCAGCTACTTGGGAGGCTAAGGCAGGAGGATCACTTGAGCCCAGGAGTGTGAGGTTGCAGTGAGCTATGATCACGCCACTACATTCTATTCCAGTCAATAGAATGAGACCCTGTCTCAAAAAAAAAAAAAAAAAAATACAGGAGAAGCACACCAAAAACGGCTAGGGAAGGTTTTAGAGAAAAGGCAGAACATTCATTCATTTATCAACCAACATTCATTAACATTATCTACTGTGTGCCAGGAATTAGGACTACTGGGGAAACAAAATCACCAAGATATGGTTCTAGACTTCCAAGAATTCAAATTCTAGTGAAGAAGTGAAATAATTATAAAATAGGGTGTTAAGTGCTATGAAGTATATACAGGGTGTTCTGGGCATCTAAATAAGACCAAGATTCAGGAAAGCTTCAGGAAAAAAGTGACCCTCTGGCCGAGTTCTGAAGCATACTTAGCCAGATCAAAAAGACAGTACAGAAGAATACATGGGTAGGCAAAGTATTATGAAAAAATATAGTTGGTTCAGAAAAACTCCAAATATTTTTGAATATCTTGGCAAAAAGAGTCAATCTTGAAATATGAGAAAAATTTTAAAAAGTAGTAAGGGAAGGGCAAGGGTAGGGTGGGAAACCACTGGTTTTCACCATAAACTCTCCTATACCATTCAATTATTCCTATGTATATGTATTCCTGAAGTAAAAATTGAATGAAGAATAAGCCCTAGGGAAATAATGCATCAAAGAAGTAATCATTACTAACTGCTAAAAACATTGACTGAAAGGCTGATGGGAAGCTTTACAATGGCTGACAACACCTGAACCCACTGATCAATTTTTTAAATAAACTTTTAATTTTTGAATAGTTTTAGATTTAAAGAAAAATTGCAAAGACAGTACACAGAATTCCCACATACCTCTCACTCTGTTTCCCTTGTTGTGAACATCTTACATTATTATGTTCATTAGTTACAACTAAGGAACCAACACTGGTACACTACTATAACTAGACTCCACAGTTTATTCAGTAGATTTCACTAATTCTTCCCTGTTCTTTCTCTGTTCCAGGATCCAATCCAGGATGCCATATTAAATCTAGTTGTCATGTCTCCTTAGCTTTCTCGGTCCATTACAGTTTCTCAGATTTTGTTTTTGATGATCTTGACAATGTTGAGGAATTCTGGTCATACTGGTCAGGTATTTTATGTAATGCCCCTTGATTTGGGTTTATCTGTTATTTTCCCATGGTTAGGCTGAGGTTTTGGGTTTCATGGAGGAGGAGCACAGGAGTGTAGTCCCCATCTCATCACATCGTATCAAGGGTATATGCAATCAACATGACTAATCACTGATAACATGTGCATTGATCACCTGGTCAAGGCTGTGTTTGCCAGGTTTCTCCATGTAAAGTTACTTTCCCTCCCTTTCCATACTTATCCATCAGAAGCAAGTCACTAAGCACAGCGCACACTCAGGAGTAGGGACAAGAATTAAGCTCCATCTCCTGGAGGGGAAATACCTACATAAATTATTTGGAATTCTTGTGTATGGGAAATTTGTCTCTTCTCTCCCACTTATTTATTCAATTGCTTATTTATATTAGTATTGACTCATGGATATGCACTTTGGTGTACCAATATGTACTTTGGGTACCAATATTATATTAATTTCTTTGTTCCTCAAATTGTGGCCACTCTGGCCACTGGGAGCTATTTCAGCTATTCCTATGTCCCTTTGATATGCCCCCATCCTTTTGTTTTTTTGAGTAGTTCCTTAATTTCTGGTACGAGATGTTCCAGGCTCATCTTGTATATCCTCTGTCACAGCCCTAGAAGCAGCCATTTCTCTAAGAAGTCCTAGTTCCTTTTATTGGAGAATGCCATTTTAATCACTGATCAATTTTAACATCATAAAAATAACCAGACATCCTATGACCCCCAGATGTGATATGATAGGAAATGTATCACACCACCTGGAAATATTCTTGCCTCCCTCATCTCGAGAAATTGCCTCCCTCATCTCAAGAAAACTACTTGAATCTATCAAGCTTCAACAAAAAATTCACAGTTTATAAGAAATCCTGCAAAGCTATAACTCTGAGATCTGCAAGTAATCACGTGATCTCTCCTGAGGTGAAGCAGCAGACAGCCGCTGAGAGTAGGGAGTAAAATGAAGAGTCCTAAAGCTGTCTAAATGCCTAGACCTGGTCAACCACAAGGCCAGCTCTCCCTCATCTTCCATGGTTTGGTTACATAAGCCAAATAAACATCTCCTTTTCACTTATGCTGGATTGAGCTGGGCCTCTGTTACAACCAAAGAGAGCTAACAAATATAATACACATAAATAAGGAAAGGCATAGGAACAAGGATGAGGTCAGCACATTGAGAAAAGTAGGAAACAGCTTGAATTACTTAGGTAAAACCAGACTTCAGGTGAGATTTTT
>RJWJ010010566.1:8003-46764 GCA_004363605.1 Indri indri | reverse complement strand
ATATACCTCTTATATTCATTTCATTAAATTTATTCCTAAGTATTTATTCTTTTTGATGCTATTGTAATCAAAATATGTAATTTTTTCTTAATTTCATTTTTGTATTGTTCATTGCTGGTGCATAAAATTCCTCTTTTTTAATTTTTTTGGTATGTTGACCTTGCATCCTGTTACCTTGTTGAGCTTGTGTATTAGCTCTAATAGATTTTTTCGTGGACTCTTCGGAGTTTTCTATGATGTCACGTATAGAGACAGTTTAACTTTTTCTTTGCTATATATTAATAAATGCCTTTCCCCCCCAGATTCTTGCCTAATTTCCTGACTATAAACTCCATTGAAATGTCGAATAAAAGTAAGATGAGTGGACATCTTCATCTTAGTCATGATGATAGGGGATAACTTTCAAATTTTCACCATTAAAGATAATGTTAGTTGTTGGCTTTTCATAAATGCCCTTTACCAGGCTAATGAAGTTCCCTTCTACTCCTAGGTTACTGAATGTTTTTATTATGAAAGTGTGTTGGATCTTGTCAAGTGTTTTTTCTGCACTAATTGAGATAATCTTTTTCCCCCATAATTCTATTGACGTAGCATATTTCATTGACATTGTCTCTGGTTAGTTAGTTTAATAATCAGCTAATGATTGCATAGAGATTTCTTAAATGCCTAGAATCAATAAGTGCCCTCATCTTTATCAAGGAGTTTGTTGAACCTGTTGGTGCATGCCTTTAATACTCAGCCAGGTAGTTAAAAATTCTGCCTTAGTCTTCACTTCCTGTTTGTGAACGGCCTGAAGGTTGATATCGGTAAAAACTTAACACATTTTCATGTCTTTCCAGTGCATTCCCAGAGTCCTTGATCATCTGTGTGACCTTCTAGATAATCAGGATCTTTTCAAAGCGCCCTATGACATGTCATTCCTCAGTGTTTCCTTTTTAAGCTTTTGAGTTGGCCTGTTATTTGCTGCAAATTTATCTGTAGTTTCGAACAATTTTCTTAGACTGTTTTTGACAAATGCTCCCAGGACAAAGACTATTGGCACTGATGGGCTCAGAGTAAGGTCAAATAAAACAGCCTTGCAAGTGAGATTTTCCAGAGAACCATCAGTTAAGTCAAATAATGACATTTTTGGAAACAGGACTTTTTGGAATTTCAACCCTGTTCTCTTTCTAGCAGCTGGTAGGATGCAGTATTCATGGTGACCATGGGTTGTTGATTTTTAAGATTATTGCAGAGCTTGGTGAGGGGATGGGAATAGGACATGGTAAGGCAACACAGAGTTCCATTCTTACTTAAATTACTCAGACTTTTTTGATTGGATAGTTGCAATTCTTTGATTAATATTTAAATATCTTATAAAGTTGATTTTGACAATATTTGCCAGTGTTCTCATTGTTTTTATGGTTTCAGAGGTCTTTACTCTGCTGTTTTACTGGTAACACTATAACTTTAATTTAAGAAAGCTATGCCTAAATAGGTTTATCTCCTAAAGATGTATTTACCTATTATCTCTCAAACACTACTGTGCATTTGGAACAAATGACTGCCTGAGATAGTTTCATTTGTATTTTATGAAGTGTTTACTTGTTCACATATAAGATGTAAAATAATATCTGTTAATGAATTGACTGTACTAGCAAAAAAAAATTACCAAACAGACAAATAATGCAAATCATTAATAAGTTTCATCTGATGCTTCAAGTAATCTGTTAATGTAATTCAATTACTTATTTGATTTTTTAACTAAGTTCCTAGAATTAAATTAAAACTTTGAAAGTTCATTTCTAGAAGATAATGAACATAATGTTAATTGCTGTTATAAATTTAGTTTTAAAGAGTTTAAAGTATAAAATATTTGTAGTGGTAAGATGAATACAACTTTGACGTACTTCAACTCAACACTATGAGTAATACCATGTTCTTACTAAATTTATATATTTTGAATTGGTTTTGGTAAAGAATAATTTGTTAAACTCAAATTATGATATTCTATCAGCAGTAACTAAAGTTATTATTAAAATATAAAAGACAAAATGCATTCACAGAATGAATAACAGTATTTTTGACAAAAATATGAAATATATACACAAATTTACATTTAAACAGAAAAATAAATTAAACACATTTTAACAAAAACAACCCTTTTCTGTTTATAATTAAGATGAAAAGTTATTTATTAATAAAATATATATAATTAATATGTATGTCATTGTGTTTCTGAGCAACACCATTAAATAATATCCCTATCCCTAATAACAATAGCTAAAAGGAATTCAGAATCTTTATAAATTAATAGCTTCATGTCAATATTTTGTGGTTTACATAGATTTCAAGCTCAGCAGAAGCATTTTCTTCATTCATTAATTCAACAATTATTTATTGAACTACCAATATGTGCCCAGCACTGGGATAGATTCTGGGAACAAAATAAAGAACAAAAAACAGACAAAAATCCCTTTCCTTGTTGGCCTTCTATTCTAGTGGATGGAAACAGAAATCAACTACATAAAGTAAATAATTTAGTGCATAGTAGGTGATAAGCCTGGAAAAAATTAGAGCATAAATGGGGATTGGAGTGTCAGGTTGCGTACAGAAAGTTGGCAATTTAAATAGAGTGGTCAAGATATGTTTAATGAAAAAAATTGACATTTGAGAAAAGGCTTGCCAAGAGTAGAGGGAGAGTTCCATGAAGTTAGCTATGGAAAAGTGTTCAAGGGAGAATAAATAGTGCAAAATTTGGAAGAAAAAATGAATTAGGCGTTTTTAAAGAAAAACAAGGAGAAAAGTGTTGCTAGAGTAAAGTGACCAAGAGTAGAAGGAGATGAAAGTCAGGCATAGTGGAACAAACAAGCCAGTTATGAAGCAGTTGCAAAAATGCAGATGAAAGGTTGAGAGTTGAAACCAAGTAAAAGGCTGTGGAAGTGTGAAAAGCGGTTCAAGTCAGTAAAGTTTCAGATGTCTGCTACAACCTAAGTAAATACGTCAATGATGTTTGTTAGACTTACCTTCAGGTAAGGAGATGGGGGAGGTACTAGATTTAGATATAAGTTTGAAACTTAGGAGCATTTAAATAGTATTTAAAACCATGAGATTGGATGAGAACACTTAGGGAAGTAGTATAGACAGAGAAGATTTAGAAGCTTGAAAGGAGGAACTTAAAAAGAGAACAAGAAGAATACAACGATATAAAAGGAAAACAAAGATAATGTGTTTTAGTATCCAAGTGAAGAAAGTGTTTCCAGGGAGGAGTAACCCTATGCATCGAATATTGCTAATAACATGTAGCACAATAATATCTGAGAATGATCATTTTTCTTCCAAGTGCCTGAGCCACAGTTGTCTGTAGTTTATTCTTGTATTGAAAGTTGGGATGTGTGATAGCGCCGTAATATGAATTTGCTTCAAAACAGAAACTGTCGAGAGTAACAAAAAAAATGATTTGCACTAGCACCATTGTAAATGTATTTTAACTGAGGTGTGTTTTAAAGTAGATCATCACTAGTGTAATGAATACAATTGAAGTCTATTTCTGAGATATATGTATTACACAAGTACCTCTTTATTCTAATGTTTAATTTAGCATCTGGATAACTTGAATTTCTGTAAAAGACAGTAAGCTATAGTAAATTTTGAGTTCTACCAAATTTAGCTTATAAGGAAGCAAAATAAACCGATAAAGGACATAAAATAATGTGGCTGTATTCACCTTTTAAGCACTGCATAGTGAAGAACTCTGCTAATGATGATTAAGAGGAAGGAAACCTACTCTGTTTTCTAAAAGGGATTGCAAAATTATTTCCTTATGTTCAAGAAAATTCCAGTTATGCAGTTTGACACAGTCCATAAAGAATTGCAGCAGAATGCTTTGCTTTCTGTCTTTATACTTCTTTTTGAATTGGCATTTGAGAAAATGAGGATCTAGCAAATAGAAGATAGCTTATCTTTCAAAGTTTCCCTTAACAGAAACAAAGACCAATTAAAGAGTTTTTAACATGGGAATATATTTTCACTCCCTGGTAAATTTACAATGTTAGGTAGTAATCTACTGCATTATATTTGTCTTTGTTTTGAGACAACAACTGGGTAAAAAGGCTTTGAGGTTTTCACTTTATGAAGTTCTAAAGACAAAAGGTTTAAGAATGATTAAGGATTAGGAGAGAAAAAACGTAATGCATTTAGGTACATATATGCTAACCCCAGAAGACAAATAAACAGGTGCCAACAAACAGGTGTTAATTATGTAACTGTTAAAAATAATTGTTAAAATTTCAGAGTTTGTAAGCAAATTTAAATAATTAAATAAATAATACTGATCTGTTATTATTGTAAGTGTAAATTGATGTTATTCACAAATAAAACAATAACAAATTGTTTCCATTATAGTTGGTTGCATTGAAAGAAACATTTTCAAGGATAGCTCATAATTTATTTTCGGTTTTTAATCAAAATTTAAATAAACTTACATTTTTATATATTAACATGTTATTAAGGTTGTAGTGGAAAATGATTTTGAGCCTAGATAAAATGCATATGTATCTGTTTTATTATGAATTATATTAATACAGTTTTCTTTGCCATTTTTATGCATAAATATATCTGTCATCCTTTCTTCTTTATTCCTTTCCTTTCCTTTTCTATATATTATTGCATCGTAACAAACACAAAAAAAGTCCACAAAAGTGTACAAATGATTGCCTTCAACTAAACAGACCTATGTAATAAACATCTAGATCAAGAAATAGGACATTTCTTCCTGGCGTCTAATGGTACCCATCCCATATGGAAGCAAATCTGTCTTGTCTTCTGCCTGACCTTGGAGCCTGGGGCCACCGGTCTTCGTGTGTGGTCAGTATTAAGCACCGTCTGTCCTGAGTTAACACAACTCCTCCTTAGTTTAAGCCATGAACACAGGCTGCACTGGCTAAAGGCTAAATAAATGCAATATAAAGTAAAAAAAAAAAAAAAGAAAGAAAGAAAGAAATAGGACATTTCTACCATCTAAAAGTGTCCTACATCCCTTCCAGTCAAGATGTCAAGATAACACCCTCCAGAAGAATAAACCTTATCCTGAGTTCTGACACCATAGATCAATCTTTCGCGTTTTCAGCTCTGTATAGAAAAAATCATACATTTTCTCTACTCTTCTTTTGCTCAAAATTTTATTTGGAACACTCATTAATACTGTTGCAGTTAATTTTAATTCATGCACATCCATCACTGAATAGTGTTCCATTGTGTGACTATATAATAATGTGTTGATCCAGTCAAACCTATTTGGCTAGTCTACAGCATTTGACTATTATGAAAATTGCTGTTATGAAAATACCTGTATATGGTTTTAGTGAACATAGGTAACATAGTTAAACACATCTGTTGGCTATATACCTAGAGGTGGAGTTGCCTAGTCATAGGGAATATATATGTTCAGCTTTAATAGAGATTGCCAAATATCTACTAATCTATACTCTCACTAGCAGTGTATGAGAGTTGCAGTAATCCCTCATCTTTGCCAATACTTGGTATTGTTTGTATTTTTAATATTAACTACTCTGATGGATAAATAATGTTGTAACATTGTGGATTGGATTTGTGACACATTAAATTTTAATTATTTTTATTATCCTTTTGGTTGTCTCTTTTGTGAAGTGCCTAGATAAGTCCTTTGCCAGTTTTTCTATAGGCTTATCTGTCTATTTTTATTGATTTGTTAAACTTCTTCATAAATTCTGGATATAAGACTTTGGATATTTGTATTGTAAATTTTGTCCCTAACTCTCTAGGTTACATTTCCACTCATTTAATTGTATCTCTTGATGAAGAGAAATTCTTGATATCAATATAGCCCAATTTTTTTAAAAAATGTCTTATATTCTTCACATGTTAATGTCCTGTTTACCAAACCTTTGCCTACTGCAAGGTCTGAAGATATTCTCCCATGTTTTCTTCTAAAAACTTTATTTTTCACTTTCATATTTAAATCTGTAATCCAGAAAAATTTATGATTGGTTGTGCTATGAAGTAGGGAATACGAGATTATCTAAATTAGTTTTTGTTGCCCTAAACAATTGGTTAAATAGCTCTTACTTAGAAAGATAAAATCCAAGACAGTTGAGAGAAATGGGGCTATCTCTGACCTACCTTCCATGATAAAAGGGAGGGTGAGGATGGAGCTATGAAGATATTCCATATTTGTAGGACAGAGGTTGGAGGGTGGGGCTGGAGAGGAGCCGAAGAAGGCAAAAGCAAATTACAAAGCGATGAGCTAATAACTGACCAAAGAAAGCTGAAGAGGGAAAGAAAAAAACACAGAATCATCATTTAAACATTAAAACTTGCAGCATATGGAAAATTGCCATTCTGCATACTTGAAGAGGAAGTGTTTACACAGACTATCATTACTCGGGCAAGTGTTAGATATTTAACCTCGTCAGGAATTTTCTGAGAACACCTCACTTTATGCTTAGGCACTAGCAAAGGTCATAAAACATAAAACCCATCTCTGGAAAGGGGATAAGGTTACCAGCATTAGTTTAAATTAATTATCTCAATTGGCATGGATATTAAAAACATTACAAGATGAAATAATTTTTCCTCTGTTTGGTTAATTTTGAATTTTATTTGTCTCTGTGTGCCCTGGGCCAGTACTGGTTCCATTTCTATGACTCTTGCTTTCTGAAAAGAATATTTATGTACATCTAGGAAAGTTCACATTTTCTGTAATATCTATTAGATGAAGGTTGTTATGCAACTAAACTCTATATGGACTTACATTTTTTGGTCCTTTTCATCAATCTTCTGAGAAAAGTTTTTCCACTTTAGTTATTTATGTTTTGCAATGGGATTCTATCAGTTTTTATTTTTATATACCTCATAACTGGAATATTAAATGCATGGTTTCATAATTGTCATACTTTGTTGATAAATTGGCCTGTTGCCAAAAATGTATATCCATTTTATTCTTTCTAAAGCACTTTATCTTGAATTACATTTTTTCCTTCTTTTTGTGAGCACTCATTTTTTATATTTGTTATCTTTTTTCACCCTTGCTATTTCATTTGATTTTAGGGTACTTCCTATAATGTCATATAAATGAATTCTATTCTTTAATTTTTCATTTTCATCAATGCTACTTCATCATTTTTTGAGTATTCCTTATACTCTATTATTTAACACTTTTTTTATAACTGCTTTTAAATAATGTTGCAATGACTCATCTACCCTCCATGTATATTAACTTTTCTCCTAAAAAATTTCACGTGTATTTTGATCTTATTGTCCTAAACATGTCAATTTAAACTTCCAGCATGCTATATGTTCTTCAACCGTGTCTATTCTGCTACTAATACAGTAATCTAATCATTAAATTTTAAATTCCAAATATTAATATATCTTTAATCTTCTTGTAGATGTAGTAACTTCTCTCATCTTTTTGAGGACATTAATTATAACTGCTCTAATATAACCAATGTGTTCATATAATCTTACTTGCTCTTATTGTGAGTAATTCTGTTGAGTTTTTGAGCCTCTTTCATGATATTATCTTTTCTCAGTTATTTGGTAAATCTTTCTGGTGTTGGTAATTTTTAGTTGGAATACTACTGTGCTTTTATTTCAGCAAAGCTCAAGAGACAGGAGGGACAGAAAGAGCTATGAAGGTTTATGTAATTGCTTATCTGTGATGACAGTGCAGGGTCTGTGGGACATTTTGTTTTATATGAAAAGCCCCGCCCCATTTCTTCTGCGATCACCAGTGACTCAGATATGTAGATACTGTGCTGACTTTTTTATCTCATTTTCTAGACATCCTGTTCCTGCATAGTAGCACCCTGCTTCCTGTTTGATGTGTGGTAGAGGAGAAAGCAGCAGGCCTCCTGGCCACTTCTGTTATGCCGCAACTAATTGTCCTATCATTGATTTGCATAACCTCCTACTCAAAGGAGCTCTTGCCATATTTTTCACTGTCCCTGCCAATGTGTGTTTAGGACTGTAACTGTCTTTATCTATGTTGTGCTTTCTGTCTTTCAGCTGTATCTTTTGAAATCTAGCAGAAAACTAACTTTCTCATTTTCCAATGCAGTATTTACTTATTTTTGTTATTTTTGTTAGTTTTATTAATTTAGGGAGGAAAGGATAGCCCACAGTGTTTGCAGTCCAATGTATTAATTGGAACTTCTAACATTACATTTAAGTTGTCAAATTTTGCAATTCTTATCTTCCCTGGGTCTTTTCATTCCTACATGTTTTGTCTTTAGCTATTATTTTAAATGAGAACCAGTCAACAGCCTTAATTATTCTCTGCTGAATGAAGTAATGTGATTGGATGCTTATAGGTTAAAATATAATCCCAGGTTCCTGAATCTATAATGGTCAAAGAAGATGGTCCAAGTTTTAAGTTCTACAGGCTTCTCTTTTTATTTTCATGCTTTCTTTTATTTCTTTTTTTTTTTAACAAGCACAATATCTATGCATAATATTTATTCTTTTTTTTATTGTTTGTTATTATAAGGGTACAGATGTTTAGGTTACTTTATTTTTTTTAACAAGCTACTCCAAAATGTAGTGGCTACAACAACCATTTATTATATCTCAGAAATCTACAAGTTGGCTGGGTAGTTTTGCTAATCTTGGCTGGGCTTCCTCATGTGTCTATAGTCGACACTCTCTGGTCAGCTAGAGGCTGGCTGCTTTGGATTGGCCTCAGGTGGAGGGATTCAGCACTGCCCTCTTCCAGGTAGCAAGCCTGACGTGCTCTTGCAGCAGAGGCAGGTTTAAAGAAAGAGTAGAAGCACACAAGTCTCTGGAGGCCTACTCAGGCCTGACACACAGTCACTTTCCTTCTGCTGGTGAAAGCAAGTCACAGGACCGGCTCAAACTTAAGGGGAAAGAAAACAGACTTGAGGAAAGGAGTTACAAAGTCACATTACAAAAGGAGAGGTGAAGAATTGGGAAATTAGGGCAGTTTTTACTACCAAATACCATAACATGCTAAATATCCATGTTTCCATCCCCACTTCCAACTTTTATTTTGACAATTTTCACAAATACAACAAAGGTGAAAGTTTCAACCTACCACCTAGATTCTACGTTACCATTTTACTATGCTTGTTTTTCACATCGCTTTTTATTTATCCATCATTCTATCCATCCATCAGTTCATTTTATTTTTTGACACATTTCCAAGTAAACTGCAGGTATAGAGACTTCTCTTTTCTACTTCATTTAGTGCTCACACAATATTGCTATTTAACTTTACATTTTGACTTATGAACTCCTAATTCCTCTCACAACCCTTTTATAGATTTAATATTACTTCAGATATCTTTGTATAAACTAAGTACATGTTACTTTAAAGTTAATTTCTCTGTACTACCTTAGTTACTCCGGTGGGCAGTAGTTGTTATTTACTGTGGTCTTATGTTACATTGTTGAATTTCTTCAAATGCCTTTTGAATTGAATGAAAATGCTACATGAAATAAAATTGGTGGCTATGTAATTTTCCTCTACTTTTACTTAAGTCTCTGTCCTGAATGAAACAACAAGGTCTGCTTGGGTGGGACGATATGATAACTCTCATACTTCACTTTGGCTTATATTGTCAGGAAGTGGTCTCCAAATGTGAAAATCTGGAATACTTTATTCTAGAGTAATAATGTGTACAATGCAAGGCTTGGTCTTCCTTAGGCCGAGTCCTCAAATTTGGAGGGAACACATTTTAATTTAGTGTCGATCTTTAAATCTATTTCATAGAGGCCTAGGAATGGGATGAGGAGGGCAGCTGGTCTTTGTACTATGATTTAATTACTCCGGTTTCTTTCTGTCCTACCCACATTTGCCCTCCAGTCTCCTTTTGATTTCTGCTTAGTTATCCAGAGTTCTCACCTAGAGTCTACACATGCCAACTTCAGCCCCAGCCTTGGACCCTCTCTGAGATCCTGCCAGGAGGAAACACTGCACACACACCCAACTCCTCCATCACGGCTCGCTTCTCTGGGCACAGTCGTTGTGCAGCTTCTTCTGCTCTGGTTTACTAACAATATAACCCCATATCGTGTCTGAATTTCATCACAGCTTCTAGTCCTTTTGTAAGTCCTCTTTCATTCCATATGCGATTACAAATATTTTTAAATAACTTTACTGTTGATACAGTGAGATTTGTGGAGAAAGGGGACAGAAACATAGCAATCTCCTCCCTTGAAATAGACATCTATTATTGATTAATGCTCATCAAAATAAATATTTTAATTGTTTTATCTTAATTGGCTGAGCATAAAAAGGTAAGAGCAAAATCTTTTTCTCTATCTAATCATAATTACTTCTAAAATATTACTGTAACCCTTTATTTTAGATTCAGAAAAGCTAAAGATGCTAAAAGGGAGCAGTTTGGGAAAAGGTGTTTTGAATAATTTTGACATTCAACCAATATTCTTAATGTTTCCCCTAGAATCCTTTCACAAGTCCTCCTTTTTCTTGTTCACAGTGTTTATTTCACAATCTTGCCTATCTCCTAATTTTCCTCCCCCATTTCTCCTACCAAGTTCTCACCTACTCTTTTATAGAGAAAATAGAGGTTAACATACAGAAAATCCTTTTACATCTTGTCTTACTTGCTGTGGACATGTATGCCTCTGTTTTATCCTTGCTTCATTCCTTCCTTGAACACCCTCCTAGTAAAGCTAACCCATCCATTTAAATTTTGTTTCCTATCACCTCCTATTATTTCTGGGACCTCAGACTTTTTTTTCTTGTGCTTCAATCTGTCACCATTTTAATAATAATTCCAATGCAGCTACTCTGGCAAAGGTCAAAAATAAAAATAATCTCTATGTTGAAAAATACAATGGACACTGTTCAGTAACCATCATTTTTCAATTCTTTGCATTATTTGAACTGCCATTCCCATTCTGTTGAAACTCTCTCCTCTGCTAAGTTATGGGACCTGATTCTGTTCTGCTTCTCTTTCTATTCCTTCTGTCTCTCTCTGTCAATCTCTGTTCTAGACTTCTCTTCTAGTCTTAGAAAAAGTTAGTGCCATCTAGGGCTCCTTCCTGGCTTCTCTTGTAATGTAATGAACAGGTCCTGTTGTAATGTGTATGTATTATATATGTACAATATATATATATTCTCTAGGAGATACTATACATAACCTGACTTTAGTTGTTGCACAAATTATTCCAAATTCAAATCTAATTGCCAAATTCTAATCTGATTGTCAACATTTATGTACCTATATATGTGGCCTGATTGCCCACCAAACACCTCAAACTCAGAATAATCCAAATGTATCACATTTATTAAAACTTACCAAATATGTTTTATTATTATCTATGCAAATGGCACCACAATAGATGCATTTGCCCACGTGGGAGACATGCTTGACTCTATCCATTCCATTACCTCATTCATTCACCAGAACAAGATCCTCCTGACTTATTTTTAAATCTCTTAAATCCAAGTGATATTCCCCACCCTCGCTGCCTTGTCCCTCATCTCCCACTAGGATTAATTCAACTGGATTCTGATAGATATCCTGAATTTCAGCCTGACATCCAGACAGACTGAAATATCTAAGACAAAGTAAAAGCAGATTTCTTCTCTGCCTAAAGCCCTGTATTAGCCCACTCATGTTTTTAGCATAACAAGTATTAGGTTATTAAGTATGAAATGTCTGATATCCTTAAGTACTAAGTTTGACAGTTGATATCTCTAACATTTCACTTTGGCACTTCTTGTTTTATTTTTATTATGAAGGTACATCCTCAATCTTTCAAATGCACATTTTGGTTTGTGATTATCTTTCAATTTTTTTTAGAGCAATTGTTGTGAAACCATGGATAAGTCAAAAATTCATGTTATTTTCAAATATGAGTTCCATCATGGAAACAATGTTGTGCAAACAGCTCAAAATATTAACAAAGAGTTTGGGAAGGTTGTGGCTAATGAAGGCACAGGGCATTGATGGTTTGAGAAGTTCCATCCTGGTGATTTTAATCTTGAAAATAGCCATGTGAGGGACCTGAGACAAAGGTGGATAATGATAAACTAAAAGCTGTAGTGGAAGCAAATCCATCTCAACTGATGTGTGAATTAGCAGCAAGCTTTGACGTTACTATTCCAACAAAATATTCAACCATTTGAATCAAGTCTGCAAGGCACGGAAGCTGGATAGTTGGATTCTGCATGAATTAAACAAGTGTCAGAAGACACAATTGTCTGGAAGCTTGCCTTTCTTTGTTGTCACGACATAAAGGTGAACCATTTCTACACTATACTGTATGTGATGAAAAATGCATTCCTTTTGACAATCGCAAGTGTTCAGCACAATGGTTGGATAAAGATGAAGTGCTGAAACACGGTCCAAAACCAAATATTCATCAAAAATTGCTAACAGTGTCTGTCCGGTGGTCCAGCGCTGGTATTATATCCACTACAGCTTCATGAAACCTGGTCAGTCCATTACAGTGAATGTCTTCTGCCACCAATTAGATGAAATGAAGAGGATGCTGTGATTAAGCAGCCTAAATGGGTCAATAGACACAGGCCAATTCTCTTGCAAGACAACACTCAACCACTGTTGCACAACATTGTTGCTCAAACTACGGAGGCTGGACTTGGAAACTTGCTGGCATCCACAGTATGCACCAGAACTTGCACCAACTGACTATCACTTCCTCCAGGCTTTGGACCCCTTCTTGCAAGGAAAAATAGTCAATTCACAGCAAGCTGTGGAAAACACCTTTTGCGATTTCAGAGCCACTCGCCTTCCAGGCTTCTTCGCTGCTGGCATAAAGCTACCATTAAGATGCGTTTAAGTGCATACTTTGATTAATTGTACAGGTTCTTGTTTGAGACATAATATACTACACTCTTGATTTGAAATTGGACGTTTCATATGTAATTACCTAATATTATGGAGTTTCTGTTTATCTTGTCAACTTCTCCTTTTGATCCTCTCACTTTGAAAGTCTATGTTCCAACTATATCTAATTACGTGTATGTCCCTGAATGCATTGTCTTATTTCCTTCAGTATTTTGGCAGAGATGCCACATGTACCTAAAACACCCACTGTCCACCTCTACTCACTCATTCTAACTCCTCCTTGACTCCTGTAATGCTTAACTATAACATATACTCAATAAATGAATAATGAATAAATCCTTCTATACTGGATTTTCCAGCTCACTTTTTGCAGTTTGTTTTGGTATCAGTGCTCACTTATACTTGAATTTTCTGTGGAAATACCTGATACAAATTATTTTTAATACCACATTGAAATCACATTTAGTAAATAGGGATACAGAACTGTATTTTACTTATTTAAGTGGTAACTCAAAATAAATAGTTGGGATCTGAAAATGACTATTTTGCCTACATTATCCATTTTGCTGGCCTGAACCTTCATTTTGTCCAGAGATTAGAATCCATTAGCATTTCTTCAAGTCTCATTAAAAATAAATTTATCTTTAGGAAGCACATTTTAACATTTATTTGAAATTAAACTAAAAACTGTAATTAGTAGAAATCTATGGACAAGAGCCTGATTTTTATCATGTATCATTAATGGGAAAGTTGGCTTAAGAAAATAAAATGAACACAAAAATGAAAACAAACAAACAAAAATAATCTGATGTCATTGGTATGGTGACTCAGACAACCACTAAGGAAGTTTTATAACCTTGGAAGTTTCCTAAAATACCTTGCCTTTCCCATAATACTAACTGTAACAATACAGTCCAATTTTTGTTATAAAAAAAGAATCCTAAAAATATAATGGACAGTTTGAAACTAAATTTCAACACTATAAAATGCCAAAGAGGGAAAGAATCTGTAAGAAAATCATTATAAAACCCATTCTGCTTAAGAGGAAATTATTTCTATAATTATACATTTTTACTTTACAGATAAGTTATAAACCTGATATGACTGAGGTCATGTACTAAACCAACAAAAGGAATTTTCACTGTGGACTTTACTGCAAATATTGCCCTCCAATCCAATGCTGTCTTCTCAACTAGATCTAATCAACCACCCTCCCACAAACACCCTTAATTCTTCTGAGTCAGTTTAAATTTTCCCCACAGAACTTTAATTTTTAACATCCTACAAATATATACTTATTTATTTTTATTTGTGTTTCCTCACAAATATATAAGCCTTACAAAGGCAGGAAATTTTGTCTATTTGGTTTCTTGTTATAGCTAAGGACCAAGAATACCTGCCATATGATAGTTATTCTGAATAAAACTAGGGCAAGTCAATCATATTAAAGAAGAAAATAGCAAAGGGAGTTTGCTCTTGGTTGAAATATAATAAAACAAGCAAATGGAACTGTATCAGTCCTGGGTCATGTCACAATTTAAACCACTCTGTCATTAGAACCCTCCATCACCCTCCATCATTCTATATCATCTCAACACAGCTCAAAAGTAACTCTGTCTAACGTGTCCTCATTACTGCACTTCAGAATATCATTGGAATTTACTACATCAGATAAGTAGGTCATTTTATTTTTGTTTATCTTTATTTTGAATTCTAAAGTTTAAATAGCAAAGCATTGTAGGTATAATATGTATGACTCCTTCTAAAATCCTCAAGTTAAATGAAATTTTAACATAGCAAATTTGGACATATTGTATCTTCTTTTTTTCTTCTTGAAGGTATTTTGATTTGTTGATTTTAAAACTGTAGTGAAGCAAGAAAATTGCAATTATTGGAGAGGACCAGGATTTATTTGCTATTCTTGATACGATGGACAGAAAATGAATCTAAAAAAGCTATAAAGAAAAAATGCATAATAAAATTACCAACTTATTTATGCTTTTCAAGTTAATGATTACAAGCCTGAAAGAATATCACTACTTGATAGATGGAATAATCCTGTTATTTACACATCAAGTTTTGTTTGACATTGAACAAACACAGTGCTGTTGATGACTGTGCTTAATCTGTAATAAATATGCCACCCATATTTCATTATTGAAAATAAGTTAAACTGCTTACATTTGTTGGTTAGTTCATTTTCTTTGTTTCTGAAAAAATTCTAAACATTTTACATCTTATTATTAAACTCATTTTGAACATACCAATTTGAATTAAGGAACTGATTCTTTCATCATAAGCCAGAGTAAGATTTGTGCAAATGAGATAAACATTTCCAAATATTACTTCATGAATGTATCATAAAAAATAAAGTTGGGCATTGGTACACTACATAATGTTGCAAGTGGTGGTAAAATGAAGCTCAACATTGAGTTTGACAAACGTTTTTTCTTACATATGGAATATAAGTGAAATAAAATAATTTGTGCGGCCGCATTGTGGAGCTACTAAACAGTGACAGGCATGGAGGTAATGCATGAACTCAGGAACGTGGACTTCCATTCACCAAGGCCAACCTGGCTGCAGTCACTGCTGAGTGCCCAATCTTCTAGCAGCAGAGACCGACACTGAGTCCTGATATGACACCCTTCCCCGGACTGATCAGACAGCCACCTGGTGGCACACCGACTACCCTGGACATCTTTCATCATGGAAGTGGCAGTATTTGTTTTCACTGAAACACACACTTATTCTTGGCACGGATTTGCACAGAATGCTTCTGCGAAAACTTCCTTCTGTGCACTTACAGAATGTCTTATCAACTGTCACGGCATCGTTTCTGATCAAGGAACTCATTTCACAGCAAATGACATGTATTAATAGCAGTGGGCCCATGCTCAAGTAATCCACTGGTCTCACTATGTTCCCCTCTATCCTGAAGCAACTGGCTCGGTAGAATAGTGAATGTCCCTTGAGGACTCTGTTACCTTGCCAGGTGGTGGCAATACCTTGCAGGGCTGGGGCAAAGTTCTGCAGAAGGCTGTATAGCTCTGATTCTGCATTCAATATATGGTGCTGTTTTTTCCATAATCAGTTTTCAAGGGCCCAAGAATCAAGGGTGGAAATGGAAGTGGCGACACTAAGACTCCGGGTGACCTACTAGAAAAATGTTTGCTTCCTATACCTGTGACCTTATATTCTTCTGGCCTAAGGGTCTTAGGTCCAAAGGGAAGAATGTTTCTACTGGGAGATATGAAAATGATTCCATTGAATCGGAAGTTAAGGCTGTTACCTGGCCACTTTGGGCTCCTCATGCTTCTGTGTCAACAAGCAAAGAAGGGAGTTACAGTGTTGGCTTGGATGAACGATCCTGATTACTCAAAGAAAATTGGACTGCTACTCCACAATGGAGATAAAGAAGAGCATGTCTGGAATACAGAAGATTCTTTAGGGCATCTATTAGTGCTACCATGCCGGGTGATTAAAGTCAAAGGAAAACTACAACCCGATTCAGACAGGACTACTAATGGCCCAGACACAGGAATGGAGGTTTAGGTCACCCCACCAAAGAACCATGACCATGTGAGGTGCTTCCTCAGGGCAAATGTAAGAGGAGGAATGTAGTTGTATCTTCCACTTACGAACCAGTTATGGAAATGAAGCTAGTAATTGTCATGAATATTTCTTCCTTAATTTTTTATAGATGGATGGATGTGTATCTAATATCTTTGTTGTCTTCCCTCAATTACTTCCTTATCATAGGGTAAGATGTATTGACTTTATATATTAGTATTTAAATATTTTAACTTAACATCAGAGTTAACATCAGAGTTAACATCAGAGTATTTAAGTTACAGATTATCAAGAAGAAAAGTGAACATTACCCAAGGACTTGTCATTCTCTACCATAGAAAGGATTAGTGCATTTTCAATTATATGCAAAATAGTTGTATAAGTATACCTCACTTTATTTTGTTGTTCTTCACAGATACTGTTTTTTACAAGTTGAAATTTTGTGGCAACCATGTGTCAAATCTATTGGTGTTATTTTTTTTAAAGTGTGTGTTCATTTTGTGTTTCTGTGTTGCAGTTTGATAATACGTGCAATATTTCAAAATGTTTCATTATTATTATACCTGTTATGATGATCTGTGATCTTTGATGATACTATTGTAATTGTTTTGGGGGTGCCATGAACCACACCCATGTAAGACAGCAAACAATAAATAAATGTGTGTGTTCTGACTGCTACACCAACTGGCTGTTCCCTCATTTCTCCCCCTCTCCTCCGGCTTCTCTATTCCCTGAAACATAACGTTGTATCAATTAATAACCCTACAGTGGCCTCTAAGTGTTCAACTGAAAGGAAGAGTTGCACATCTCTCACTTTAAATCAAAAGCTAGAAATGATTAAGATTTGTGAGGAATGCAAATTGAAAGGTAAGATAGACCAAAAGCTAGACTTCTTGTGCCAAAAGTTAGCCAGGTTGTGAATGCAAATGAAAAGTTCTTGAAGGAAATTAAAAGTGCTACTCCAGTAAACACACAAATCCTAGGGCTCTTAAAAATTATGCTCTGTAAATGAAACAACAAAGCTTGGATGACAGCACATCTGTTTACAACATGGTTTACTGAATATGTTAAGCTTACTGTTCAGATCTGCTGCTAAGAAAATAAGATTCCTTTCAAAATATTACTGCTCATTGATGATGCACCTGGTCACACAAGAGCTCTGATAGAGATATAAAAGGAGTTAAATTTTTTTCATGCCTACTAACACAATATCCATTTTGCAGCCAAAGGACCAGGAGTAATTTCAGCTTTCAAGTCTCATTACTTATAAGAAATACATTTTTTAAGGCTACAGTTGCCATACATAGTGATTCTTCTGATGGATCTGGGAAAAGTAATTTGAAAACTTTCTGGAAAGGATTCACCATTATTAATGCTATTAAGATTTGTGATTCATGGAGGAGATAATAATATCAACATTGATAGGAGTTTGGAAGAAGTTGATTTCAACCCTCCTGGGTAACTTGAGGGTTCCAGACTTCAGTGGAAGAAGTCACTGCAAATGTGGTAAAAATAGCAAGAATCCTAGAATTAGAAGTGGACCCTGATGATGTGACCAAATTGCTGCAATCTGATGATCAAACTTGAATGGATGAGGAGGTGCTTCTTATGGATGAGCAAAGTGGTTTCTTGAGATGGAATCTACTCCTGGTGAAGATGCTGTGAACATTGTTGAAATGACAACAAAGAATTTGAATATTACGTAAATTTAGTTGTTAAAGCAGTTGCAGGGTTTGAGAGGATTTACTCAAGTTTTGAAAGAAATTCTTCTGTGAATAAAATGCTATCAAACAGCATGCTACAGAGAAATATTTCATGAAAGGAAGAGTCAATTGATGTGACAAATTTCACCGTTGGCATATTTAAGAAACTGGCCCAACTACCCCAGACTTCCACAGCCACCAACATGGAGGCAAGAACCTCCCCCAGCAAAAAGGCTACAACGCCTCAAAGGCTCAGATGATTGTAAGCATTTTTAGCAAAAAAGTATTTTTTAATTAAGGTATATACATTTTTAGGCATAATGCTATTTCAAACTTAGTAGATTACAGTACATTGTAAACATAACTTTTATATGAACTGAGAAAATGAAAAATTTTTGTAACTCACTTTATTGCAATATTCACTTTATCGTGGTGTTCTGGAACTGAACCTAAAATCTCTCTGAGGTATCTCTGTAACATGCTAAGTAGAAGTGTGACTTTGTTGTTGTTATATGTAAATTAAGTATAGTTTAAGAAGATATGTATGGGTACCAAGTTGACAAGAAGTGGATTTGTGATGGTTAATTTTGTCAACCTGGCTAGGACATGCTACCCAGATATTTGGTCAAATGCCAGTCTAAGTGATTCTTTGAAAATATATTTCAGATGAGATTAACATTTAAATCAGTAGATTTTGACTGAAGCAGATTACTTTCCTCAATGTTTGTGGGCCTTATCCAATCAGTTGAAGGCCTTAAGAGGACAAAAAAGAGGAGCTCTCTGAAATTATAGTTCCAGACTAGGTGTCCAGCCTGCTCGCCTGCCTTATAAATTTTGAACTTGCCAACCTTCCTAATTGCATGATCCAATTCCTTCAAATCAAAGTCTCTCTCTCTCCTCACCCCACATACAATTGGTTCTGTTTCTCTGGAGAACCTTCACTAATTAATACAGGAGGTTTTTCCTAATCTATGTTTTATGAATGAAGAAAAAACAGGTGAGTGAGTTCCTTGGTTTTCTCCCAAGTACCTTTCAGCCTCATCTCCAGATGAATTATCTGAAATAAATCTATAACGAAATAAACCATGTTTCTTCACGACTTTGAAATTTGGCCTATTTTGCTACCATCTACTGGAATGTTATTCTACCACTATTTTGAAAATCTAATTCTCATTTGTTCTTTAACATTCATCTCAAACAGCACCTGCCAGCATCTTTCCTTGACATCGCCCCCTGTAGTTAAGTCTCGATTATTTGCCATTCCTACAGATGTCTCCAGAACTGTTCCCTGTCTACCATCAGACTAAATTCTAACTACTTGTTTTATTGTTGACCTCCTTTTGTGTGTTGTGACATCTTTTAAATTGGTAAAATATTTTATTTCTGTAATATTTTCCATGTTTATATTATGCTCATACTTATAACTATAAAAGCATTCTTACGAATGTTGAATAAAAATAAGCTTAGAAAATGATTTTACACGTTATACAGCTACCTATTTTAATTGTAGTGATGATAATATCATATCTTATCATTCCTATTATTAACGGGCTTGGTCTTCTAGATGATATTTATGTGTTTCATTCCATCATCTGTGAAGTATCACAAGGTTTTACTCCAGGGTAAGCTATTTTGCCTCCAAACCCTGGCATTATGGCTGAAACTGAGTCAAATAATTCATATTTTTTTTCAGAAGGAGACAGGCAAAAGCTCAAAGTAACTATTGAATGACATTAATGTCAACAATGTTTAATCACATTTCTGATGTCAGCAAAAATGAAATTGCCTGAATTATCTAAATCTAATCCCAGATACTCATGGATCTGGCTCTGTTACAATATTGGCTTGGGTTTGATCAAATTGTTAAAAAGTATTATCTAATAAATATTCTTGGTTAAGTGGCCACATTGTCAGTGGCCAATGAAACAACTAGATTTTGCTACATTGTAAAAATCATCCTGTTCCCATATGGCTTTCTATTTTGATAGCATTAAGTTTCCTTGAGCATTTGTTTCAGGAAGTGTTTATGATAATATTGGGAGCATTGTCACAGTAAATGATGGAACTGGTAAAAAATACAGCATTGTTTTAAGGAAACCAACTTTATACACAATATAACTCTCTGCCTTTCCATATACAACCAAGGAAAATCAAACAAATGTAAAATGCTTATATAATTTTAGATCAAATTAGATAACAATTATGATATTTCAGAAAGTAAAGTTATATAGTGTTTAGGGCTTTCAGACACAGGGAAACTAATTTTTAAATATATATTCTTTATCAGCTCTTAGCTCCCTACCTGAAGCCACATCCAATCAACATCTAAAATCTGCACTTTCCTGTGACTTGATATCCTTGTAAAGAATAAATTTGTGAAATACATCTCTGTGGAGTTTTTCCTGAGATTTTTTTCTACTGTCAAAAGAATGAACTTGTAGACTCACTTTCCTTAAAACATAACAAACCTATTTTAAAAACCCATAATTCAATTATCTTGTAGAATATGCATATAGCGTAGGGGACCTTCAGAATATTTAGGCAACCGCATTGGCACTCTAGCTTATGTGAATTGGACAAAAACTGAGCTGACCTGTTCAAGTTCAAGTTCGATAAAAGTAGGTGTTAAGAAAAACATATTGACTACTTATAATTAATACGTATTTCAGATATTCAAAGATTGTTGTGTACTCTCTGAGTTGTTATTTCATATAGCAGTCTCCACAGAGCACATGAACAGGAAATCTGGCTCCCAGCTATGTTACCCATTGTTTTAAAGAGGCTGAATTACATCTGAATATTTATGATTCTAAAAATATTTGTTTAATTTTTCAAGATTAGGTACAATCATATCACTAACTGAAACTTTTGTATAGCTGTTTCAGTGGGAATATAAATACCCCTAGAATGTAACCTACCTGAGAGTAGCTGAGACTATTTTATTCAACACTTCAGCAGTGCTAGGATAATCCCTAGACACAGTAGGCACATAGTTTGTGAAAATTTTATAATAATGACTAGTAGTATAACACCAATGTGTCTACATTCCTTTAAAAAAACTGTATGTTTATGTAAGCATTAGGTAAACAAAATCTGAAGTTTTACTATAGTGTCTAGCCATTCCTAGGTTTTTGTTTGGGGCCACTTTGTAGAGAAAGCTAAACTTGGAAAGGTAAAGAGCAGAAGTTAAAGTCTATCTTCAATCAGGCTTCCCTTAGAAAGTGTAAAAATAAAAAAAAAAAAAAGCTTGTCTGTGTCCATTGTTATATAAACACATTAGATGTGCTTTGCAGAATACATCTTAATGCTTCTGTCACAGATTAATAAATGACAGTTCTACTAAGTTTTAGAAGCCAAATCAGGAGGAGGAGAAACTTTAGAAAATTTTCATTAAAGAATACTTGCAATTTAAGTAAACTGTACTTCCCCTATACAGCTTACAGAAAAGTGAACATCATCCCTCAAGTCCATTTGGATACTGGGATCCTTTAGACGAGACAGGGAAATAATTTTAGTTTATGGTCTTCTTCCCTCCCTCACCACCAGGAATCCAGGTTCTGAATAATTCTGGCCAACCGCATATGTTACATCCGAATTAGACATTGCATTGAAGTTATTGTCTATTTCGGTGATGACACAAATTTTTGTAATATTATAAAACTACAAAAGTGCCTGTTGGCATTATATTAATAATGAATATGAAATAAGTATCAGTAAAATAAATATGAATTATTACTAACTTGGTTAAATTTGACTATCACTTGCCTCTTTAGCCACACTCTAACAATCACTCTGAAGTACGCTGAACGTTTGTAATTTTCTTTAATAAGTGACACTTCATCCTGCTTCAATGTCTTCACGTGTTTTATCTGTAAGGATGAACTTCTTGGGTTTTACTGAAATTCTGATTGTCCTTTCAGATTGGGCTCAGACATTGCATTTTTTTAAAGGAACCATTTCCTATTTCAATTCCTAATTCAACTGGGTTAACCATTTCTCTTAGCTGCTCCCTGACTTCCCATATCAGAGCCTTGACATAGGGCTGCGCACTGCTCTGTTAACTGTCTCTTCCTCTCAAATCAAGCTTCTGTAAGGCAAGGAACTATACTTCAGCCACCTTTATATCAAATGTCATAGTCATAGTCTAAACTCAGTCCATGAGGAAAGACCCAGTTTCTGTGCTATAACTGCCTAAAACTGGATTCTGAAATTTTTTTCATAGCATCCTAATAATATCTTAGAAATTAACATAATATCATCAGTAGTTAAAGATAACTTTTGATTATGGGATATTGTGATTCACCATACTGAGCTCATTTAATTTCAGTCTAATGTATTAATTAGTTTGATACAGTAGGAGGCATGTATGAAATTTAGGTGATCATTATTATTTTTTTCTTATATAGTCCTCTCACAGCAATTTTTTTTATTTACTTAGTTTCTTAGGTTTTTTTTTTTATTTCAAAGTATTAAGGGGTACAAATGTTTTTGTTACATGGATACACTGTGTAATGCTGAGGTCAGGGCTTTCAGTGTGCCCAACCACTTGGACAGTGTTCATTGTACTCGACAGGTAAGTTTTTATCCCTCACCCCCTTCTTTTCCTTCTCCCTTCCTAATTTCCAATGTCCTTTACATGTCTTTGTGCCCATGTGTACTCCATGTTTAGCTCCCACTTATTAGTGAGAACATGTGGTGTTTATTTTTCCATTCCTGAGATACTTCACTTATGATAATGGACTCTAGTTACTCCAAATTGCTTCAAAAAAACATTATTTCATTCCTTTTTATGGTTGAGTAGTACTCCATGGTGTGTGTGTGTTTGTATGTATCACATTTTCTTTATCCACTCATGAATTGATGGGCACTTAGGTTGGTTCCATATCTTTGCTATTGTGAATTGTGCTGCAATAAACATTCAGGTACGGGCGTCTCTTTATAAAATTATTTCTTTTCCTTTGGGTAGATACCCAGTGGTGGAATTGCTGGATCAAATGATAGGTCTACTTTTAGTTCTTTGAGGAATCTCTATCGTGTCTATGCTAGAGCTAACACAACTACAGCTTTTATAGATGACTAACATTGCAAGTGTTTCAAATTGTAAGCCACTACTTCAGATGTCAAAAGCCATGCGGGCCCTATAAAAGATTTACCAAAGTCCTAAGAATTAGAGCAGCAGTCCCCAACCTTTTTGGCACCAGGGGCCAGCTTTGTGGAAGACAATTTTTCCATGGTTGGGGGCAGGAGGACAGTAAAGGTGATGATGGTTTGGGGATGATTCTAGCACATTGCATTTATTATGCAGTCAAATCTCTCTGCTAATGATAATCTGTATTTGCAGTCGCTCCCCAGCTCTAGCATCACTACCTCAGCTCCACCTCAGATCTACAGGCATTAGATTCTCATAAGGAGGGCACAACCTAGATCCCTCGAATACACAGTTTACAGTAGGGTTCGTGCTCCTATGGGAATCTAGTTCAGCTGATCTGACAGGAGGCGGAGCTCATGCAGTGATGCAAGCAATAGAGAGTGGCTGTAAATACAGATGACCTTCCCTCCACTCACCACTGCTCCTGCTGTGCAGCCTGGTTCCTAACAGGCCACCGGTCAGTACCAGTCTGGGCTCTGGGGGTTGGGGACTGCAGCATTAGAAAAAAGCCCAATGCAGCTGCATAATAAATGCTCTTAGTCTCATTCTCATGACTATAAGAACCTCAAATAATTATTTAAATCTCCCTATAAGGAAGTGAGAATGAAAAGGCTACAATATTTTAAGATAAATTTAAAAATTCATTTCCATCTTATGAAACAGCAGTTTCACCTAGCCAATTTCATGATCATAAATTTTCTGTAACCTTGACCATATTTTATCAAAAGATCAGTATGCATAGGTACTACATAAACAAAAGCCAGGAAATAGCTGAATGTAAATAATCCAAAAATAAATTTATTCTTTTGAATAAATATTTTCCACAGTTCCATGGACAAACATGCAAATATAAACTTGCAGATACCTTAGTTTTTACATTATTTTTCCTTCCAACTCTATAATTCTCATGCCCTGCAAAGAAATTCATGGCTGAGCTACCCATAGTCAACTGAAAATTGAAAGAATAGTTGATTTTGTTAAAAATATTTTTACAAAAATATGCTTTCTGTGGGGAAAGGCAACTAAATCTTTTATCTTAAAATACTTTTAGATTGACAAGAAAGTTGAGAAGATAGTACAAAGAGTTCTCATACATCCCATCGTTTATTTATATAAGTGTGGGCTCGTGGATGTTTATTTTATATTTTGAGTTATAATCTAAAACAACTTATTTTTTTATTTTTGCTCAAATTGTTGCAGCTTTGGCCACAAGGAGCTTTTTCAGTTGTTACGCCTGTGCCTATGTCCCTTTGACATATCCTCATCATAGTGTATAAGTATTTTTGTTTTGTTTTATTTTATTTTATTTTGTTTAGCACATCATTACTTTCTGGCATAATAGAATGTTCCAACTTCATCTTGTATATTTCCATCTCTAGTCCCAGGATCAACCATTTCTCTAAGTAGCCCTGGTACCTTTTACTGGAGAATAGTATTAGAAGCCAAGATATGGATTCTATCCATATATTTGGATATCGATATTTAGGTGTTGTTTCTAGGCCCTCTCAGCTGATAAAGCAAAGAAATATATGTGTATATATGAACACATGTATATATATATATACATATCTATAAACATTTCCATATGTCCATCTGTATCTATAGTAAGATAAACATGAGTTCACACTGATGTCTCCATCTCTAATTCATTACTGTATGTATCATTCTAGCCTCCTTCCCTTGTTTGTCTTTAACCTCTTACTTCAACTATAGTTCCCTCCATCTGCCATTCATTTACTCAGTCGTTCAATTCCAGTAAACATATCTTGTAGAGTGGTTTTGGAATTATTAATCCATACTCCAGTGGGAATGGACTTTATCAACTAGAATGCAGTGCTTATGTGTAGTTCCCTTTGCCTTCAGTCGTAGAGACTACACTCATTTCCAGAGTTACTTCAGTCAACATCATTTCCCTTCCATTCCCTTCAGTAAGCTTATTTCGATTATTTGTAGCTCATTTAGATTCTCTTTTTATAGTATGAATTTCATTTTATAATCACATCAACTTCCTAAATGTTTTTTTTTAAATTGTCCCTACATGAAGTTTCATGCTCTGTGCTATAAAGTTTATGAGTTTTGGCAAATGTGTAGTACCATGTATCCACTATTATAGTATCATACAGAATAGTTTGACCACTTCAAAAGATATATCATGTGCTTCACCTAAACAACCTAATTCCCTCACCAAATCCATGGCAAGCACTGATATATTTACCAACTCTAATTGTATAACTACATAAATAAAATTGTATAGTATGTAGCCTGTCAGATTTTTGTTACATAATATGAATTTAAGATTCATTCATGTCTTTGCATAACTATCCCTTTTTATTGCTGAATAGTTTTGCATTTTGTGGATATACCAGTTCGTTTATTCATTTACCTATTTAAGGTCTTTTGTGTTACTTATAGTGTTTAGTAATAATGTATAAATCTGCTATAAATGTTTGTGTATAAGTTTTTGTGTGGGCATAAGCTTTCAAATAAGTTGGATAGGTATCCAGGTGCACAATTCTTGTATCATATGATAAGACTATGTTTACTTTGCATGAAACCCTCAAACTGTCTTCCAAAGTGTCTGTTCCCTTTTGCATTCTCACTGCTGAATGAGAGTTCCTATTGATCCACATCCACATCAGAAACGGCTGTCAGTTTTTGGATTTTAGGCATTCTGATAAATACGTAGTGGAACTCATTGTCTAATTAGCAATTCTCTAATGACAAAATATGTTGAATATTTCTTTATATGCTTATTTTTCATCCATGTATCTTTCGTGCTGAGGCATCTGTTCAGATATTGTGCCCATTTCTAAATGAATTTTTGGTGTCTTAATTTTAATTTTAAGAGTTCTTTGCATATTTTAGTTCTTTGCATGTGTAAATGCTTTGTCAGATGTTTGTTTTACACATATTTTCTTCCATTAATTGGTTTGCCCTGTAATTCCATTAATGGGACTTTTGCAAAGTAGATTTTAATTTTAGTAAAGTCCAACTTACCATTTTTTCTTTCATGGATTATACTTTTGGTGTTATATTTAAACACTTATCACCAAACCCAAAGTCACATAGAATTTCTTTAATGGTTTCTTTTGGAAGTTTTATACTTTTGCATTTTACATTTAGTACTATGATCAATTTCTAGTTAATTTGTGTGAAAGGTGTAAGGTATCTTTGGAGTCTTCTACACAGACTATCATACCATCTGTGAAAAAATACAGCTTTCTTATTAATATTTCTTTCTAGTATGTAAAATTTATTTATTTTTTGTATTTTTACATTATCTTGGCAGTTCAATATAATGTTGAATAGGAATGGTGAGAGAAAATATCTTTGCCTTCTTATTGTAGGGGAAATGCATTCAGCAGTCTCTCACCATAACTGTTATGTGAGGCAGCACACACACACACACACATCTTCCATTGAGTTACATCAGTTGCCTTCTGTTTCTAGGTTTTTGAGATTTTTATCATGAATATACATTAAATTTTGTCAAATGCCTTTTCTGCATCTATTGATAGGATTTTTTTCTTATCACCCTGTGAATATAATGAATTACATTTACTAATTTATACATATTGAACCAACATTGCATTCCTAGAATGAATTACACTTGATCGTGATGTATTAACCTTTGCATATGTTGCTGGATTTAATTAGTTAACATTTCATTAAACATTTTTGAGTCTATGATCATGGGAGATATTGGATATTGGTCTTCTATAGCTTTTTTTTTTTTTTTTTTTTTTTGGTAACATCTTAATCTATTTTTGGTATTGTAGCAATGCTGGCCTCCTAAAATGAATTGGAACATGTTCCCTCTGCTTCCATTTTCTGGATGACAGTACCATCTGACCCTGGTACTTTCTTTTTTGAAAAGTTATTAAATATCAATTCAATTTCTTCAATAGATATAGAGATATTTCAGTTATCTCTTTCTCCTTTGGTAGCTTGGTAGTTTGTGTCTTTCAAGCTTCACTTGCCAGTACTTCACAACCAAGTATGTCTATTTGTTCCCTCCCACCTTTTTTGACAATGCCATCATTCACTTCACTCAACCATTTGCTACAATCACCCAATATTCCATTACTATTATTACCTTAAATAAAGTTTCCTTTTAGATCAATGAAGAATGAGAAAAATAACATATTTTAGTTTACCTTATTTTTTCTCCATTGTCCTTCTATTCTTTAAATAGATCCAAGTTTCTAATCTGTATAATTTTCTCTTCTACTTGAAGAACTTCTTTTAACATTTATTTCAGGGAATATCTACTGGCACTGACTTCCTTTAGTCTTTGTTTGTCTGAGAAAATCTTTATTTCTTCTTCACTTTGGAGAATGAGTTCAGCGAATACAGAATTCTAGCTTAGCAATTTTTTCCTTCAACAATTTAAATATTTTATTCCACTCTGTTCATGCTTGTATGGTTTCTGGTGAGGAGTTTGCTGTGATTTTTACTCTTGTTTCTTTGTATCTAAGGCGTTTTTCCTTCTCTGGCCTCCTTTACGATGTTCTTTTTTGTATTTTGTTTTCCGTAATTTGAATATGACATACTTAGCGGTGTTTGTGTTTGAGATTTATCTTATGCAGTGTTTTCTATATCTCATAAAACCATAAAATCTTCTCAACTATTATTTTTTAAGGGACCTGTGATAAGTTTAGACATTCTTAATCTGTCTTTCCTTATCCAAGCCATGCCCTAAATAATGGACTGGTGTGGCAAAATTTTAATTTTTTCTTTTGAAATATATGCCCCTTTTTAGCTGAGGCTGAAAGCAAGTGAAAGAAATCCATTTTGCAGGGTTTTTTCTATACTTTTTCTATGAAAAAAGTAGAAGATCATCTACATTTTATATGAGAACCGAATCAAAGGAAATTTAGATCTTTTAGGTCTTGATTGAGGAACTGGGAAAAATAGCAGGAGTCTTCAGTGAACCTTCAGGGCACAACTATTCAGGTATAGTGTTGTCCTCCCCAGGTGAAGGAAAAATGTTAGAAACTGTTCTGGAGTGAACATGCACTCAACAAAGGCAGAGCAAAGACCAACTACAGTAAAGCAAGTGCCTTTAGGCAGAATAGATGAAAGGATCAAATTTGGCTTTCATACTATGAGGAGGCAAAGGATCACAATTTTGTTGATACCTCTGAGGTCATGAACAAATTAATTTCCTCATTCATTTGGTTTCTTTACAGGAAGAAATCATTTTCCTCAGCCATTGGCTTCTTTTCTGAAAGGACAAGAAAATGGCAAGGGCTAGTGCAGCACATGAGAAAGTCTTTGGGTATAAAGCCTTCCACTTTAGGTTTGATCTTTCTGGTTTCAAGGATTATGGGAAAGTTTGAGTAGCACTTTAGCAGAATCTGTTTGAAATTTAATGGGTTCTGCACCAACTATTTTTCCTGCGTCAGTGAAATTTTTAGCACATAGCATATCAGGTATGATATCAAGATTTTTATTTGGAGTATGTGTCAAATATAATAGAAGACAAAGTTACATACAGAGAAGACGCAAGTTGAATGTGAAGAGGAGTCTTGAGTCTGAAACCTCAGGAAATAATCCTTCTGAGTAAATTTACAATTTCATTTTCAGCTTAAGTCTCACCTTATTACATTTTCAGGTGTGACATCGCAAAACAGGAAGGAATATATCCAGTTACAGACTGAAGGATTACAGTTAAGTGTTGAGAGATAGAGAGAAATCTGTTGGTTTTGAAACACCTACAACCAGTGTGGAATGTTTACTCTGAGGAAGAAGTTGGGCTAAGGCAGCAGGCAGATTAACTCTTGTATCAATCAGAAATTGATAAGGTTGACCAGCTATATTTCTAATTAATTCACCTTGAGTGTTTAAAGATAAGGCAGGATCTGAAGACTTTTCTTCCTCAGAGTACCCTCTTTGATCTAAATGAGAAATTTTTCTTTGTTTTAATTTCTCTTTTATAATATAGAATAATCCTTTTTCCAGTGTCCCTTCTGTTTACAATATCTACAAGTGTCCTTGTCAATAAGTGGTTGGTTCAGAAGGCGGCCACCTAGCTATTTGGTCTGTGAATAATAAGTTAATTTGGGGTCCTGATTCATTTTTATTCCAAAGTTCTTTCAAAATGTTCTTCCAGATATTTTAGTTCAGTTAAAAAGGCTATTTCCCATTTTAATTCTGTGTTTTAATTATTTCAGGTTTAACTCTATGACAAAATGAGATGAAAGGGCAATTTTTTTTTTTATCAGCAGCTTCTTCAATACCAAATATTGTTAGAGGATGTTTCCTAATTTTTTCCCAAAAACCTTCTATAATTTCGTCTTCCCCTTCTTTTTATTAATATGATTGAATTGCAGACAAATCAATTTTTATTAGAAATGTTTTGGGTTTAGTTATTAGGAGACTTTGCCCTGCATTTTAGGCCTTTTGTGGACCTTCAAGTACATTGTGGAAAGGGAGTTCTGTAGATCCCTGTCTAGGCCAGTCTAATCAGCTTTTTATGCAGGATTTAGTTTCTGAGGTTCTGACCAGCATGTGTACAAGTTGTGACAGGTCAAGTAACATTAGATCATAAGCAACCAAAAGAATTCTAAATTCTTCTATGAATAATTCTTTGGTCTGGGTTTAAGAAAATCCTTAATTATTTGTCTTAACTCAGCTGCAGTCCAAGGTTTAAACTCCAAAACTGCCTGCATACCTGGCTCATAGAAGGATGGATTTTTTGAGGCAACTGGAGTGTGGGGATATTAGACAAGGGAAAGAGGAGGAGAGCTGTGGGAAAAGACAGATAAAAGGATAAGGAGAGAAAGCTGGAGAGCTGGATAGAGAAAGACAACTGGAGCATAAGGTGGGGGAGGAGTTATCTGGGAAATGAAAATAGTTTCTTGCTGCTTAAGTTTATAAAATTGCTTATTAGCTTTGGCCAAAGATTCTTTGCAGGGAAACAATTTTTAATCAGAATTTTGTTTGAAGGGCTCTGCATCCTAATAAATAATGCTTCCCATTGGGGCCTTAAAAATCTTATTACCTAACTTTTATGAGGAGCATCTCAAATAAACAATTTTGTTCAAGTCAAATGCTTCCCAAAGCAGCCATTGAAAGCCCAAATCATTCATGTTGAACTTATGCCATTTAGAGAGATAGAAGCAAAAATTAGGATTATAATGACAATACATATAAGCAGCAGCAGATTTTTCCTGAAGAATGGAGCATCAAATGACTCCGTGAGAGGTAACAATGGTAGGTCTAAAACAATGTTTATATACTTTGTGTCCTGATCACTGGCCACTTCCAAACACAAACCTGATGATCAGGACCTCTGACAGATGGAAAATTGAGGGGTTTTCTGGATCATAGGCAAGCTTGCAGGACAAAAATTTGAGACAGAAGGAGAACCTCATCCAGTTTTATTGGTGACCCAATAGTTTGCTTAAATGGATGCCAATTTGATAAGAACCACAAACTTAATAGTCTGTAAGGCCACCTCCAATGACAGTCTTATAAGGCCTATGCTTTGTACTAACCTGTGATTCAAGCTGTGCTTCTCTTTATGAAAAGAAACTCTGTTAGCACAAAACAAAAACAGAAGCAAAAGAGAGCAAAAATTGATGAAAAAGAATTGCTTGATTTCACTAAGGAAGCTAAATTGGAACCAATAACAAAACATAGAGATCAAAGTGAGAATAAATGGCCAAGGGATTTAAGGCAAAGAGAGTAGAGTTCAGACTTGGTGCTAACTTAGCACTTAGGGCAGGGGACTCCACAAGCCATGAGAAGAGCCGCAAGGCACAGGTGAACTCTATGAATATCACACTTGGTTAAAGGCTGGAGTCCATGTCAGGAGAACTGTGAAAATAAGCAAAGGCCACCCAAATGAGAACAAAACAGAGGCTATTTCTTCAGAGCTTGCTATACCAAGGGAGTAAGCTCCATGATTTAGATCAGCTCTATGATTTAGATTTGGCAGAGTATGAAAGGAGGCAGAGGAGGAGGAAAACGAGAGAGCTAGAGAGCGAGAGAGAGAGAGAGAGAGAGAGAGAGCGCGTGCGAGCGCTGGAGGGTGCTAATTAGTAAGGCATCTATGTGATTGGTTTTGAAGCATATTTGGCTTAATCTGGTTGGTCCTGGGTTGGAAGCAGGGGCAAAGTTGATAATTGTTATATATATATATATATATATATATATATATATATATATAAATATAAGTCCTGTTTGTTTGCAAGAAGTGCTGCAAAGATTGTGGTTTGACTTTCTCCGCTGGTTGCTAGAGATTGTAAATCATATATTGTCATAAATGGTCTAGCTATTGTCCATTTGTATATTCACTCTTTCAATGTTTTTGTTAGATAGTTAGAATCTCTGGCTCTTCTCAGGACAAGGGTTTCCTGTTTTGGTGCTGTTTGGAGCAATTGCTCCACCTGGGAAGAAGGATAAGCGTGGGCACTCCATTTTGGTGTTGTCCCGCCCTTAATCCTATCCTGAGCAACTGCTACACCTGGGGAAGAAGGGAATGCTTTTTCAACCTAGGAATTCCCCAGTCAGGCATAATAAGATTTAGAAAGTGATCTAGAATAACCTAAGAGTAATTAATGTGCCATTAGCTTAAATCTGCATTGCAGTTCACCCACCTGGTGGGCTTTCTTAGAGGGAGCTCACATATGCAGATGGAATTTTGAGGACACCTGTTGATCATTTGATAACAACCTACACCTCCCAAGAGCCCTCCTCCAGATGGGGCTGAAAAAAGAAAACAATCTGAGATGTCAGAGGAAGTACTGAGTGGGTCAGTCAGTCAGTTGGTCTGTCTCTCTCCACTCGTGGACACAGACCCGTTTTAGTCTACAATAAAGAGCTGCTCTTGTGAAACTGCTCCCTGCCTGAGACTACTCTGTTGTATTGGTCTTCCTGTTGATTTTTCCAAGAAAGAAGTCAGAGGACCAGGATAACAGTCTGGACTTGACATTTTGGTGTTTCTGGTCATTCTTTGGCCAAGAGCACACCAAGAACTGAGAGCAGGCTCCCACCTGACACTTTTGGTGCCAAAACTGGGATTCTGACATTTTTTTTTTTCAGACAAACTCTTGTCAAATTTAGTCATATTTCAGAATTATTTAACTGGAATACAATTAAACATGTTTATATTTATGGGACACATTATTAATTTTGTCACACTATATATCAAATTCCTATATCAAATCAGTCAAGGCTCTCCTAAGAAATAAAACCAATAGGATATATTAGGTCATTAAATATGAAATGTCCAATTTCAAGTCAAAAATTTAGTTTATTATATCTCAAACAATAAGCAGTACAATTAATCAAAGTATGCACCTAAACTATCAACACAGTTTAGCCATCTTATCAGTAGCTTGAAGAAGCAGTGAAGAAGCTTGGAAAGCAATGGTGATGAAATCACAAAAGGCATTTTCCACAGCTTGTTGAGAAAGGAATATATTTTCTTGCAAGAAGCAATCCAAAGCCTGGAAAAAGTAATAGTTAGTTGGTGCAAGGTCTGGTGAATACAGTGGATGACAGGGAGTTTTCAAGTCCAGCCTCTATAATTTGAGCAGTGTTTGCTTGTGCTACACGTGGCCAAGCATTGTCTTGCAAGAGGATTGGCCCGTCTCTATTGACCAATCTTGGCTGCATAATCACAAGCATCCTATCATTTCATCCAACTGGTTGCAACAGACTTTCACTGTAATTGATTGACAAGGTTTCATGAAGCTTCAGTGGATAATACCAGTGCTGGACCACCAAACAGACACCATTAGCTTTTGTTGATGAATATTCAGTTTTGGACTGTGTTTCAGCGCTTCGTCTTTATCCAACCATTGTGCTGAATGCTTGCAATTGTCAAAAAGAATTCATTTTTCATCACACGTAACAATACAGTATAGAAATGGCTCACCTTTACGTCATGACAGCAAAGAAAGGCAACTTTCAAGACGATTTCTCTTCTGACGTTTGTTTAATTCATGTGGAACTCATCTATCCAGCTTCTTTACCTTGCCAATTTGTTTCAAATGGTTCAATATTGTTGGAATAGTAACATCGAATCTTGCTGCTAATTCACACATAGGTTGAGATGAATTCACTTCCACTAAAGCTTTCAGTTCATCATTATCCATCTTGGTCTCAGGTCGCCCACGTGGCTCATTTTCAAGATTAAAATCACCAGGATGGAACTTCTCAAACCATCAGCATACTGTGTGTTCATTATCCACATCCTTCCAAAACACTTTGTTGATATTTCAAGCTGTCTGCCCAGCACTGGTTCCACGATGGAACTCATATTTGAAAATAACATGAATTTTTGACTTATCCATGCTTCCACAAAAATTGCTATAAAAATTTTTTTGAAAGACAATCACAAGCCAAACCATGTGTTTGAAAGAATGAGGATGACCTTCACAATAAAAATAAAACAAAAGTGTCACAGTGAAATGTGAGAGAGATCTACTGTCAAACTCAGTACTTAAGGAAATCGGACATTTCATATTTAATAACCTTAATCTGAGGAAATATATATGTCTATGATTTATTTCAAGAAATTGGCTTATTCACTATGTCTGGCTTATGAAATCCACAGGGCATGCTGGCAGTTTGGAACCCTGAGGCTGGAGTGGATACTACAGTCTTGAGGGAGAATTTCTTCTTCCTCAGGAAAACCAGTTTTGCTCTTAAGGCCATCCAGCTGACTGAATAAGGCCCACCCACATTATCAAGAAAAATCTCCTTTACTTAAAGCCAGCTGATTTTAGCTGTTAACCACATCTACAAAATACCTTCACAGCAACACCTAGATTAGTATTTGATTAAATACCTGAGTACTATAACCTAGCTGACGCATAAGACCTACCAAATACCCATGATCAGTTTTCTTTCAGTTTTATCAATTCTGTCCTTAAGATGATAATTTTATCATTTTATTTATTTATTTATTTATTTATTTATTTTGAGACAGAGTCTCACTCTCTTGCCTGGGGCGAGTGCCGTGGCGTCAGCCTAGCTCACAGCAACCTCAAACTCCTGGGCTTGAACAATCCTACTGTCTCAGCCTCCCGAGTAGCTGGGACTACAGGCATGCGCCACCATGCCCGGCTAATTTTTTCTATATATATTTTTAGCTGTCTAATTAATTTCTTTCTATTTTTGGTAGAGACGGGGGTCTCGCTCTTGCTCAGGCTGGTCTCGAACTCCTGAGCTCAGAACGATCCGCCCGCCTCGGCCTCCCGGAGTGCTAGGATTACAGGCGTGAGCCACCGCGCCCGGCCAATTTTATCATTTTAAGTGAAGTTTTAGCTGGCTTTTTTGGTAGGTTTTAGTTTTCCTTATGTAATTAATTTTGCATATGTGATAGAGGTCTTTATAAATTGTATATTATGACTGTCATTACAGTTATAAAGGAAAGTAATTTTAATATAATTATGTTGAACCAATCACCTTATTGGAGAAGTACCTTTTTATAAAAATATATGTCTCAATGTGGAAATGCAGGTGCATCATTTATACTATATTCTAACAATTTTCTTATATAAAGAGGCACTAAGAGTTTAAATTGCAACAGGTGCATTTTAATGCCATTAGTCTTATTCTAAACAAGGATAAAACTACACTTGAAGAATTTTTGTTAAAATGCTGGAGTCTTTCTCTCTTTATGATTGCTTTTCATTGTATTTTCATATGTATAATAGAAGGTAGACTAATGGAAATTATGGGGTTCTTGAGGAAGTATATCAAAATTTAGATTGCTGGAGGCACTTTCCTAAAGTTAAATGGTATAGCAAGCAGATGATAAAGCTAAAGATAGAAGGACAGACACCATCCCCTGAATATTAACTTCAGCACAGCATGAAATCCTGCAGAGGGTTGGACTTTTCCATTAGGCAATGAGACTCAGTTGTATCCTACATAGAATTTAATTCCATTGGTTACATTGTATTTACTCCTGATAGCATTAACTCTGTTTCATTTATTTGGCTTTCCTCAGGTTTTCCTATTTTTCTGTATGATATGGATAGATAGCCCACATTCAGATTTCCCAATAACAACTTAAACTTGTGCTCATATTATTCTAAAAATTTTTATTTTTGAAGAGGAAGAGATGCATTATAGTAAAAGCCAACACCTACAGATTTAAAAAATAATTATTTCATTTCCTTTGCAAAACACCCAAATTATTGCAAGAACATGTTGAAATTTTTACAGTGTATGTGGAATAGTGTATTTACTAAACATTCCTCTAAAAACACAACTCAAATTAATTTACTTCCTTTCAATATCATTTATTCCTTTTCATAATATAGAAAACTCCTAACAAAATATAATTTTATAGTTATCTCAATTTTAGACAAAAGCAGACTTCCCCCAGAAGGAGCAACATATGGTAACAAAAATCCCCAAAGTTAGAGATTCATGTTGCAGTGTTGCAGCATTGCCATTTCTTTTCTTTCTTTTTTTCTTTTTCTTTTTTTTGACACAGAGTCTTGCTCTTTCACTCCTGAAAGAGTGCAATGGCATCTTCACAGCTCAGTGCAGCCTCAAACTCTTGGGCTCAAGTGATCCTCCTGCCTCAGCCTCCCTAGTAGCTGGGACTATAGGCATGTCCCATGACACTCAGCTGGTTTTTCTATTTTTAGTAGAGACAGGGTCTCCCTCTTGCTCAGGCTGATCTTGAACTCCTGAGCTCAAGTGATCCTCCCACCTGAACCTCCCAGATTGCTAGGATTACAGGCGTGAGCCACTGCGCCCAGCCAATGTTGCCATTTCTACATGGTCTTTAAGATAACATTATATAAAAGTGTGACTAAAGGACTGAGCAATAAAATCAATGTCTACTTTAAGTAAATAGATTATGGTGGAAAGCAACAAGCTAAGAATAAAGAATAATACAAAAATTGTGTGTGGTGGTGGAGAGGAACAGGTAGAAAAGAAGGACACATGTGGTCACAGACTTTTTAGTGTTATTGTTGTGTTTAATTTATATGGCCCAACCAGTTATTAACAAAAGAGTTGGAAAAGCTGTTCCTTCTATTGAAGCCATTTGAACAAGAATTACAAACAAAACACCCACAAGAACTAACAAATGATTGCATTGAAAAGTACTTGCCCTACAAAGAGGTATTCTTTGAACTCCTGATGTTTTCATGAAGCCCCCAGTTTGCCATACTTGAGTTAAATCTTTTATTTATTTACTTATTTATTTAGATTTAAGAATTGAATCCATAATTAGTAGCCATGGGTAAGCTACAGACAAGAAAGAGAGCCAAGCTAAATGCCAGTGGCCACCAGGAAACCCAGTGCTGCAGAAACAACAAGATCAATGCATTGATTTGAGTACACAGGCGGGGATGTTTCTTGAGTGAGAGGCTTCCGGAGATGTTTCCTGAGTACCTCCCTGAGTGATGATGCTGCAAATCTCAGAGGAATGAGCTATAGCACCCTAAATCTGCACTCTCAGTCAGCCACCCCTTCTTACCTCCGAGTGAAGAATCACGGTGGAAAACCTTGCCAGCCTACAAGATTCTGAAAGAAGAAAGAGATCGAACACACAGCCTCAATCACTTTTATAACTGGCATTAATCTGTTCATAAGAGTAGAACTCTCATGATCTAAATACTTCCTGTTAGGTCCTACTTACCCCTCTGTTGCAATGGGGTTTAAATTTCCAACAATTTATAATCAACCCACATTAAAAGACACCCATGAAAATGATTCAACTCAACAAAAACACAAAAGGACCACAATCCTCAAATTGGACACATTATTTTTAGTAACAAGCCCCCAAATGCTGACTTTTCTTTCTTAAACATTTTACTTTTCCTTTCTTTCACACAAATATTTTATTTTGTTTGCCTGGAATGCCTTTGTTCTATCCCTGTGTATTATTTAAATCCCTCAAATCTTTGCCCATACTCCCAAAGGTTTATAACTATAGAGTGACAAGTCACCTGCACCTTTGCAGACACAGATTTGTGTGACTGTAGGGAGCCACTGTCCTGCTGACTGAAAAAAAATAAAATCATTAGATTATATTTTTTAAAATTATGTTGCTGTGTCTCCTGCTGATATAATCTGTTACAGAGCATAGGTAGGTCCTGCTGACATAGCATAATTAAGTGGCAGACTCTAACAGCGGGACTTCTGACAATATCAATTTAAAATGCTTTTAAATAAACAGATCTCATATGAAAGATGCATGGTATTTTTCGTAAAAGAACCATCAAAACACATGTTTATTGTGTATCTGCAGTACTATTCTGGCTCTACCAAAGGAGAGAGAAGAAAAACAGCATAAACTCTAAGTGGCCTATCTAACAGAGAATCATTCAGTCACCTGGGTTAGCATGTGTTCTCTTTCTACTAAGAAAAGAAGAAAGAAAACAAAACAAAGCAAAAAGCAAAAGCTAACATCAGGATAAAAATCTTAGAGAGGAAAATTTCTACCATTACAATTCATGGAAATCACACTAGGCAAAGCAGGTGTTCTACTAAAACTTTTAGAGTATAAGAAAGGTGCTACATTTCTAATGATGTATATCAAAGAGTATCTACATAAATTAGACTTTAAAAAAATTTCTTTTACTCCTTTTTTTTTCGAGACAGAGTTTCACTCTGTCACCCATGTTAGAGTGCAGTGGCACGATCATAACTCACTGCAGTCTCGAACTCCTGGGCTCAAGCGATCCTCCTAGCTCAGCCTCCCAAGTAGCTGGAACTATAGGTATACACCACCATACCTGGCTATTTAAAAAAAAAAATTGGTTGTGGAGACAGGGTCTTATTATATTGCTCAGGTTGGTCTCAAACTCCTGGCCTCAAGTGATCCTCCCACCTTGTCCTCTCAAAGTTCTGGGATAACAGGCATGAGCCACCATGCCTAGCCTATTTTTTCATTTTTAATATTAAACATTCCACTGTATTTTGCTATGGTTCTCTAAATACAAATAATTAACTTTACAGGAGAATATCTCTATTGCTTAGATCACATGTATGGTTTAAATAGCTAAAATTAGTTTTAAAGAAGTTCCCATGTGGAATATAAATTCCTAAAGCCTGCTTGCCAGCTTTATATTTGTTTGCTGTTTCCAGGATTTGTGCTGATGCATTTTGATTGTCTTATAAATTGCACATAGGTACACTGTGTTGAACATCCTTTACCATATGTTAATAACAGAAGAGTAGAAATGATTCTATATATGCAAAAGCATAGTGCCAGGCCTGGCGCAGTGGCTCACGCCTGTAATCCTAGCACTCTGGGAGGCTGAGGTGGGCAGATCATTTAAGTTCAGGAGTTCGAGACCAGCCTAAAGCAAGAACAAGATCCCATCTCTGCTAAAAATAGAAAGAAATTATATGGAAAACTAAAACATATATAGAGAAAAAATTAGCCGGTCATGGTGGTGCATGTCTGTAGTCCCAGCTACTTGGGAGGCTGAGACAGGAGGATCACTCGAGCCCAGGAGTTTGAGGTTGCTATGAGCTGTGCTGACACCACAGCATTCTAGCCGGGGCAGCAGAGTGAGACTCTGTCTCAA
>RJWJ010010565.1:0-46845 GCA_004363605.1 Indri indri | reverse complement strand
TATACTGTATGGTTGGCCTCCAATATATAGAAATGTAATATATTTGCCAATAACAGCACAAAGGAGGTGGATGAAATCAAAGCTGCACTGAGCTTAGAAAATGACTGAAGATGGTAACTTAAAATCACAGGAACAAGAGAATCAAATGATAAATAAGGAGATTAATGTAATAAAAGCTGTAAATACATATTCTCTTTTCTTCTCTTAGCTTTTTTAAAATACATAAAATTATATAAAGTAATGATTATAACAATGTACTGTAACATTAATAGATATGTATAACACAAAAAAGGAGAAAGGGAATAGAAGTATATGAGAGTGATGTTTCTATAGCTTATTGAAATAAAGTTAGTATAAATCTGAAGCTGTTTCTGATAAGTTAAGATGGACATAGTAAGACCTAGAGCAGTCTCTAAGGAAATATCTCAAAAATATAGTGAAAAAAATTAAAGAAATTAAAATGCTACATTAGAAAATATTTACTTAATGCAAAATAAAGCAATAAAGGAGTAACAGAGGACCAAAAAAAAAAAAAAAAACATGAGCCATATAGAAAAAAAGTAAATGGCAAACATAAATCCAACTATATGAATAATAATTAAATGTAAATGGATTAAACAATTCAGTCAAAAGGCACAGTTTGGATAAAAAACTAGACCTAACTATTTCCTGTCTATAGGAGACACACTTTCCATTCAAATCTACAATAGATTTAAAGCACAAGGATGGAAAAAGATGTATATCATGAAACAGCAACCAAAAGAAAGGTGAAGCGGCTATACTAATATGAGGCAAAATAGACTTTAAAACAAAAAATGTTATTGGCGATAAAGCAGAACATTTTCTAATGATAAAAGGGTCAATCCATTGGGAAGATATATCAGTTGTAATATAAATATATATGTACCTAATAACAAATTGCCAAAATTCATGAAGCAAAAACTGATAAAAATGAAGGGAAAAATGGACAATTCAACAATAGTAAGAAACTTCAATGTCTCACTTTCAATAATGGATAGAATAGGCAGAATATCAACAAGGAAATAGAAGACACGAACAACATCATAAAACAAGTAGACCTAACATATCTATAGACCACTGCACCGAACAGTCTTCTCAAGTGCCCTTGGTATATTCTCCAGGATAGACCACAAAACAAACTTCAATAAATTTAAAAGAATGGAAATAATAAAAAGTATGTTCTCTGGCCACAATAAAATGAAATTAGAAAAATAACACAAAGAAATTTTGGAAACTCACAAATATTTGGAAACTAAACAACATACTCCTAAATAATCAATGGGTTAAAGAAGAAATCAAAAAGGAAAGTAGAAAATGTTTTGAGATGAATGAATATGAATACACAACATACTAAAACTGTGGAATGCAGCTAACACAGAGCTTAGATAGTAATTTATAGTTGTAAATGCCTGTATTACAAAAAGAATAGGCCAGGCACGGGGGGCTCACATCTGTAATCCTAGCACTTTGGAAGGCTGAGGCAGGAGGATTGTTTGAGGCCAGAGGTTCGAGACCATCCTAGGCAACATCAAGACCCCATCTCTACAAAAACTAAAAAAAAAAGAAATTAGCTGAGTATGGCGGTGCATGCCTACAGTCCCAGCTACTTGGGAGGCTGAGGCAGGATCACTTGAGCCCAGGAGTTTGAGGTTGCAATGAGCTATGATGATGCCATTGCACTCTAGCCCAGGCAACAGAGTAAAACACTGTCTCAAAAAAATTTTTAAAAAGTAGAAGAATGATTTTGTATCAATAACCTAACCTTCTACCTTAACACACTAGAAAAGAAAAGCAAACTAAAGCTAAAGCAAGCAGAAGGAAGGGAATAATAAAGATTAGAGCAGAAATTAATGAAATAGGGAATAGGAAAAAAAAATAGAGAAAATCAATGGAACCAAAGCTGATTCTTTAGAAAAATTAACAAAACTGATGAATTTTGTTTGTTCTTATATCTCCATTTAAGTAGCCAGTCTGGCCCCTACAGAAAGGTTCATGGAAAGATTCATGATTGTAGCCTATCACAAGCTCAAACAAATATTAGTCCTGATTGCAGTGGCCATTTTGGATGTGATATCTTTCCTGGAGGAGATCAATATGGCCATAGGTAAATTGTAAGCAGCCATTGATTTGGTGAATGCATCCTTTTCTGTTCCAATCAGGAACAGAAACAGTTCACTTTTATATGGAATGGACAACAAAAGACATTTATAATTTTGCCCAAGGTTATATTAACTCTGCTCTATATCATAATATGTCACTATGTGTCATAGTATAGTCCAAACATATCTAGAATGTGCGCCCTACAGAACATCTTACTCATCCATTACATTGATGACATCAGTCATCAATGATCAGGCAGCATGAACAAGAAGTGACTAGCATGCTGGAAGCCTTGATAAAGTACACGTGTTCCAGAGGGTGGGAGATAGACCCTATAAAAATTTAGGGACCTGGTACTTTGGTAAAGGTTTTTAGGGGTCCTGGGATGTGCCAGGACATTGTCTCCAAAGTAAAAAAAAATTGCTGCATTTTGCATTTCTTACTCTGTAGAGAAGGAAACAGAGTGCCTGGTAGAGAACCCTTTGAATTCTGTAGGAAGCACATTATATATTTAGGAATACTGCCCCAGCCCATATACTGAGTGGCATGCAAGGCTGCCAGCTTGGAGTGGGGACTGGAGCAGAAAAGTGCTCTGTTACAGGCAGGGCTGGCTACATAATCTGTGGGGCCCAGTGTAACACAAAAATGTGGAGTCCTTTATTCAAAAAGTGGGAAAAAATCGTTCTGAGCTCAGGAGTTCGAGACCAGCCTGAGCAAGAGCGAGACCCCGTCTCTACCAAAAATAGAAAGAAATTAATTGGACAGCTAAAAATATATATAGAAAAAAATTAGCCAGGCATGGTGCCACATGCCTGTAGTCCCAGCTACTTGGGAGGCTGAGGCAGTCGGATTGCTCAAGCCCAGGAGTTTGAGGTTGCTGTGAGCTAGGCTGACGCCACGGCACTCGCCCCAGGCAACAGAGTGAGACTCTGTCTCAAAAAAAAAAAAAAAAAAAAAAGTGGGAAAAAAAGTCCATTAAAGGTTCTGAAATATAAAACTTTTCCTTAAAAATTTTTTACTACTTACAAAATGTAATCGGGGTTATAGGGATACATGAGTAACAATATAATCTTACCAACTGCAAAAAATATTTTTGGTATCATAATTATTTTATACAATACAATAAATATTAAGACTATTAATGTTATATCTTGATTTAGTATAAGATTATTCTAACTTGCTTTTCTGAAAATTCATTTCTTAGGCCATCATATACTTTCAGCAAATTCATTGCCAATCAATATAATTGAAAGCAATGCTAGTGACTTGTGGCAAATGCAAGATTGCAAATAATTTTTTATATTTTTTCATTTTGATAAAGAACTTTCTTCTGGTGTAACTGTTACTGTAGCTGTTAGAAGTATTTCATAGGCTGTATAACAATGAAATAAATTTCTGACAAATTATTTCAAAATAGAAATTTTAGTACATAGAGGGCTATGGAACAATTTTTTGAAAAACGTTTAACTCCTGCAAATTGGAATTATTTACATCTGAATTTAATTTTTAATGTAAATTATAAATTATTGTAACTGGAATAACAGTTACATTGTAACTGTAACTGGTATAACAGTTATGTTGTAAAGTTTCCTTTGACATTTCCTGTAACTTATGAAGGTCATTCAAGAAACCCCGTGTGGCGTAAGGCTTTTATATAATTCAAAGTACCCGTTTATGCATTCTATCACTGTATCTTCAATTACAAGGAAAAATTAATTTTAAAATAGTTTTTATTAATAATTGGTTCATCTGAAGCTTCCTATGATAATAGCGTTCTTTTCTGTCAAATGCAGCCATCTTTAAATTTATATTTCTAAACCTATGGCTATTTGATTTGCTATGTTATAGAAGTTTTCAAAATCAGAAACTCTAAACTCTGAACAATTGTAATAGCTCCCTGATATGCTTTCTCACAATGTCCATGTGTGCTTTCATTTTGTTATAATTTACTGACAACGTGTACTGTCTGAACTCTGGCAGTTCTTGTCCCAGCTTTCAGACCTGAGAGAGTTAAGATTTGTGCAAATGCTGCAGAGATGGGATTTGGGGAACAGCCAGGCAAGCTAGACTCCCATAGCAGGTCCCAGGCTAGCTTTATGCAGAGCTCCTTTTCTCTCCTACTGCTGCCACCACTGTTGCTGCTTCTCCACTGTTGCCGTGTCCAACCAGCCAGCCAAGGCTAGTCCCCACCTAGACACATTGGGGCCCTGATGCATGTGCATGTGACAATTGCATGTGCCTGTGCTGCCTGCTCTGCCTCCTGGGCTGGTTAACTCCACTGCTCATGCACATACATGCCCCATTGTCTTACTTGACTTTACTTACAAAACATTAAGTTCGAAAATAAAATTGTTAATCATTTCAGGATGGTGACAGTAGAGCAGTAAACCAAGAGTGAGGGCCTTCTGGGACTGAGGCTCTGTGCAACTGCCAAGATCACACATCCAGGAAGCCCATCCTGGCCACAGGTCCAAGCTGTTGTGCAACTAGCCCTTCTGCTTGCGTCATACACTCTGGCAGAACCTATAGTATTCCGTGGGTCAGTGGTAGAGAAAGATGCAATGGGGAGCGGGCCCCAAGGAAAATCCTAGGGTTTTGGAGCAAGGTCATGACAGCTATAGCAGGAATCACACACCATTTGGAAAACAGCTCCTGGTGTACTGAGCCTTGACAGAGATGGAACTCTTAACCATGTAGCACCAAGGAGCCATGCTTCCTGAACTACTCTTCAGGAGTTGGTTCTCTTGGATCCACCAAGTCATAAAGTAGGTCAGGACCATCGTTAATCCTTTGTAAGATGAAACAGTACATCTGGGACCAAGCATAAGCAGGACCAGAAGGCACAAACATGTACACGAATAGGTAGCCCAGACCCTCATATGAGTGCATCATAGTTTACCACTGCCCCTCTGTCAACTCTCACTCCAGGGCCCTTATGACCAGTTGAAGGAGGAGGAAAAAACCCGAGCTTAGTTTGTGGATAGAACAACATAGTATATGGGTACAAGGTGGAAATGAATGGTGGCTGCATTGTGACCTCACTCAGGCTTGGCCTTAAATGACATTGGTAAGAAAAAACTATCCTAACAAACAGAGCTGTGTGTGGTGCACCTGACCATCTGGTTTATGTAGAATAAATGTCTGAGGTTTGAATATATGTGGACTCATTGGCAGTGGTGAATGGCTGTGGCTGGCTGGTTATAAGCCTGGAAGGAAAAAGATTGGAAGATTGGAGAAAGGGATATCTAGGATGGTGGCACATGATGAACACGTAGCAATAGGCAGAAAGTGTGAAGATCTTTGTATCACATGCTTATGCCCACCAGAAAGCTTTCATTATGAAAGAGGAACTAAACAACCAATTACACAAAATGGCTTATCCAATTGATACTAGCCAGCCTTTGTCAGTGGCTACTCAAATGGTGGCAATGATAGGCATATTTCCTCTTAAAAAATGTTGCTTTAGGTCAAGCATGGTGGCTCATACCTGTAATCCCAGCACTTTGGGAGGCCGAGGCTGGGAGGATCGCTTGAGCCCAGCCCAAGTTGAGACCTCATCTCCACAAAAAAATAGAAAAATTAGTTGGGTGTGGTGGCATGCGCCTGTAGTCCCAGCTACTTGGGAGGCTGAGGCTGAGGTAGGAGGATCACTTGAGCGCAGGAGTTTGAGGTTGCAATAATGAATGATGACACCCTTGCACTCTGGCCTGGGCAACAGAGGGAGACCCCGTCTCAAAAAAAAGTCACTTTAATACAAATGAGACACAAGAGGGTCAATTTCTGCTGATACATGTTGAGCCATCACAACCTTTCTTCCTACTATTGCAAAGGAAAGGTTATATTCTGTCACTTTGAAATTTAACGTTATAATTATTAAGTAGTAGTTAAACTAGATATCCAAAGTTCCTGCAAGCATCAAATTTTATAGCTTGAATACCATTCCACATGAATAGCTCTTATTTATTGATCATCTACTATGTATTAATAGGCATTTCCTAAGGTATATCTAAGGATCGATGGGTTTTAAAAATACTTAAATCCTCTTTTTACCTCTCATCCCAACTTTTGGGGTTGAAAAATATAAGAATCTTCTTCATGTATAGTTATTAGATGGAAAATGCAGATCGTATTGTATTCCAAGCATATACATAAATTGTAAAAGCAAAATTAAAGAACAAAACTGAGTTCCCATGAGGACAAACTGAAACTCAGCAATGACCTTTGGCATTTCTCTTGTGACTGTGGGAATGAGTAATCCCTGAAAGATTAGAGTAAAAGGTAAACTGCTAGGTTTTAGAAATCACCCATTTCAAGAATAACCATAGTTTTCATCACAACAATTCAGTATTTAGGTATCTGCACATGCTGAAAAAATTATCAACTTATCAGAAATGTTGAGAATCTTGTTAAGGTAGTTTTAAATGATGGGTGTCAGAAGGTTATTGGCAAGACCTTGTTATAGGTTTGGAAATAATTTAAATGGTCACAGGCTGTAGAATGTACACTAGATTTACATAAATTGCATTTTAGTAAATGCTCAGAGACACTTTAGTACTCAAAGATAGACGCTTCTTAGCTCCTTATAATTATAATGCAGTATTGGACCTTGTATCCCACTTGTATCTTGTAAAAAATTATTACTATAATTATTTAAATATAAAAACTAAAGTTCCAAATTAAAATATTGATTACCATAAGCACCATAATTAATTTTAGTAAATTTCATTTTAGTTATTATCCTTAATCATGATCAGTTTGACAGTCATGTTCTGTTAGACCAACAATTCTCTCTTATATCCAATTAGTGTCTCCAGAGCTTCAGCGAACTTGCCTGGGGTCTTCCAGTCATCTGGTGACAATAATGTAGGGTGGTAAAAGAGGCTGCTCTTTGCCAACACCACTTCAAGTCTTTTGTTAATGAAACTCATTTTTCTTTGGAAAGTAGGTAATCTGTTGGTCATTTCTCTAGTTTTCATTTTATTCATTCAATTAATTAATCCAACAAATATTTATGGAGCACTTACAATGTGCCAGGGACTATTCTAGGTAGTGAGCATATATCAATGAACAAAATACACAAACACTCCTGCCCTTAGAAGCTTACATTTTAGTGGCAAAAGACAGATAATAAAATAAATCAGATTATATGCTGCAGCATGTTGCAAGATGGTATTGGAAAAAAGAGAGCAAAGAAAGGAAATAAGGGAATGCTGGGGATGGGGAGCTGCAATTTCAAATGGGTTGGTCAAGGAAGGACCCACAGAAAAGATGTTTAAGCAGAGACCTGACCCAGGTGAGGTACAGGTGAAATATGCAGATATCTGGAGGAAGATCATTCCATCAAGTACAACGACCTTAAGTCAGCTTTCTTTGTTAGTTTTTAGTTTGCCAGTTTCCTCTCTTCAGGTGATTTGGTAATGATGGGGAATGGGAAATAATTTTGAATTTCCTATTACTTTAGAAATGCTGAATATCAATAAACTCTTATTTTCTTGTCCTCTTTCTTCATCCCCTTCAGCTCACTGTGAGTTTCTTTATAGTTCCTGATACAGATACTATAAATGAGAATGGCACTGAAGGCCAGTAGTTATCACATCTTCTCTTAGTGGGTGGAGATAGAGAGAAAGGGCTGAGAAGTTAACTGAGAGATATGATTTCAGTGTTTGCACCTGTGAAAGCCCTGCTTGTGAAACCGCCCTTACAAATTCATAAAAAGGGGTGTGAGGCGAGAACTATGGTAAGGGCCTAGCTAAAAATAAGGCACAGGCCTAGCTAAAAATAATGATAATAATTAGCCACTGTCCCTGTTTGCTTCTCTATAATTGCCACTCTGGAGCCACATAGCTGGTGGTCATAGAGATGCTTAGCTTTCTCCAGAGATAACATCACCTTTTTGAAAATAGGTATAGTTTCCAATATATCATCTAGGTCCCGAATTCCAGTGGAATCCCTGACCCACCAAGACCAGTAGCCCATACCAAGGAACTGACTCAACTGGTCTTGTGACCCCCACTCAAGAACCTGGTCAGCAAAGAAGACAATTTCTACAACCCTATGGTTCCACCCTGAACCTAGCCATTTAGCAGATTCAATTGCCTATGCCAAACTGTTTTTAAAAACCCTGTTTCTCAAATTCTCCGGGAGGTGGATTTGAGAAATTTCTCCAGTCTCCCCTCTTAGCGCTATGCAGAATAAACTCTTTCTCTGCTGTAAACTTTGCTGTCTTAGCATATTGGCTTCCTCTCTTGGACAGCAGGCAATTGAACCTGGTTGGGTGGCAACAGTTGCAAAGTTTGGCACATGAAGGGAGGCTCTCAGGACTCATTCAATGCCAGAGACAATAGGGAAAAAGACCTCAAAAAACAAAACAGCAGGCCAGGCATGGTGGCTCAAGCTTGTAATCCTAGCACTCTGGGAGGCCAAGGTGGGCGGATCATTTGAGCTCAGGAGTTGGAGACCAGCCTGAGCAAGAGCGAGACCCCGTCTCTACTAAATAAATAGAAAGAAATTAGCTGGACAACTAAAAAAATGTATACAAAAAATTAGCTGGGCATGGTGGTGCATGCCTGTAGTCCCAGCTACTCTGGAGGCTGAGGCAGGAGGATTGCTTGAGCCCAGGTGAGGTTGCTGTAAGCTAGGCTGACGCCATGGCACTCTAGCCGGGGCAACAGAGTGAGATTCTGTCTCAAAAAAACAAAAAAACAAAAAAAACACAGCAATATAATAAATAATTCTACTTCCATTTCATGTACTTTAACATTAAATGGTAACAGTAGTAAATACAGTTATATTATACAACCATAAAATAATATTTCCAGTATAATTTAAAATTCTGGATACCTAAGGAAAAAGTTAGAAAACTTTTGCTTTCGTTATATTAACTCCAATTTCAAAAAGGGCCCTTTTATTGTGGTGCTGGTGTCAAGGGACACCAGGTTTCTACCTGTAGGGTCAGGCTCTATTATGAAAGTGCCTTGAAAAATAAAAAGTGTGCTAAACAAACATAAAGCACCACTATTGTTCACCAGGTGCATTGTTTCTCCTTTCAGAAGTACGGTTAAGGATTTAATAGCATTAGATTAATATGTATTCATCAGTAATAAAAACCAGACACTTTAAGAATTAAAGTTCAGTTTATTCTCTGCAAATGGACAAGTTATTTAATCTCTCTGTGCCTCAGTTCCCACATCTGAAAAGTGAGGATAAAAATAATAATAGTACTTACCTGCTTTATAGGGACAAACTGAGAATTAAATGGTATAATTCATGTAAATCACTAAGAATAGTGCCTAGCATACAAAAAGCACTAAAAAATGTTGACAATTATTATTAAGCTCACAAAAATATCCAGTGGGAGGGCGTCTCAGAGTTCTACTGAGGTCTAGTGTAAATAGTATAAAGATACATTTCTCATGGTCTCTTGTAAACTTTTGCTTTAACCGTCAAAACCAGCTCCATCAATTTGTTAGTTTGGTCATCTCACAAATACTTTATTAAACCCTCATTCTGTGTTACATCTTGTGTCATGGAATTAGCTGATCTTACACCAGTACTTTGTTTTTCACTGGAGAAAAAAAGTTCACAGACTTATTAAATCCAAGTACTTGCCAGGTGTTCAGAGTTTTAGAAAGGTTATTGCCAGAAACTAAAACTAAGAACGCCTTTTAAAGGCGCTCAGATCAGGAGGAAAGGTGAGAAGGGCTGGGTACTGTGCCCCAACTATACGAAGAAGGAGCTCTTGGCTTCGGCCTATTGAACTGGCGTTTAGGACCCTCCGGGCATTATTTCTAGCTGGTGGCTGAAGAGGATGCAAGAGTTGCCCTCTTTTTGCGTTCAATCACGTGCTTGAAAGTGAAGGTGGCAGCGGCCGGAGCGCCCTCCCCTCTCGCGGCCGAGCACGGCTCCATCCTGACGGTGCTCTGGCCACAGCCCGCTTCGACGCTCGTCAGCGCTCGCGGCAGAAGTCGGGCGTCACTGGCAGCAGGTGTCCCCAGGTGGCCCAGCGGCGTGGCCGTCCCCTTCTCGCCCGGCTCGGAGCGGAGGGCATCGGCTCGGGTTCCCGGCCAGGGGAAGTCCGGACCGGCGCCTCGGGGAGCCGGAGCCCGCTGGCGCCACGCCGACCGAGGGCGCCCTCGGCGGGGCCGAGGCCGCGCCTCCTCCCGGAACTGGCGGGCGCCGCGAGGCCGGAGCAGCGGCGGGCGCAGGGCAGCCGCGCGCCAGGGGCCATGGAGGGCCGGACGGGGCGCGCGGGGCTTGAGTTCCGCGGCGGCGGCGAGGCGAGGCCGGAGGACGCGGAGGAGGAAGCGGCTCCCGGAGTGCCCCGAGCCCCACCCCTCCGGGGGGCGGTGGAGCGGCCGCGGGGCTCCCGGGACTCGTGGGAGGGCGAGGAGGACCCGGAGCCGGCCGGCGGCCGCACGAGCCGCACGGCGTCCCTAGTGAGCGGGCTGCTCACCGAGCTGTACAGCTGCACCGAGGAGGAGGAGGCGACGGGCGGGGGCCGCGGGCCCTGGGGCCGCCAGCGGCGCTGCGACAGCCTGGACAGCTCCACCGAGGCCTCCGGCTCCGACATGTTCCTGGGCGGCCGCGGCGGCGCCGGCGACTCCCGCGTGCTGCAGGAGCTGCAGGAGCGGCCGAGCCAGCGGCACCAGATGAAGTACCTGCGGCAGAAAGGTGAGGGTCGGCCCTCGCCCTGTCTGCCCGCGCTCCGGCGCTCACCTGGGCACACCTGGGCTGCTCCGCCGAACGCTCAGATTTAAGTTTGGGGCGTCTGTTTTGATCTGATGCTGGTGTCCACAGTGTCACAGATTCGTGTCTACACTTAGTTCTTCATGCCCCCACCTGTCCCGTCCCCTCTCCAGTCGTAGTGTCTAGCAACAGTTAATAGAGTGGGCGGGTCTCCCCCCTCCCATCCCGCTACGTGTTGGTGGATGCCCTGGGGAGCGGCAGCCGGATTCTGATTTCACCTGAACAGCTGTTAGGACAGGTTTGGAGTTTCTGATATGGATACCTGAAGTTAGTTACCTAGAGGGCGCCGGGAGAATAGAGGCGACTCTAGGGCCTTTTTTCTTTTTTATTTCAGGGTATTATGAGGGTACAAACATTATGGTTACATTTTATGTATTTGCTTCACCCAAGCGAGGGTTAGAGGCGTGCCCTTCCCCTCTACAATGCTCCCCGTGTCCTTTAGTTGCCTTTTTTTTTTTTTTTAAGGCCTCCTTCCCTGACCACACCACTTGGGTAGTGTTTGAGGCAGAATAACTGGATAATGCGGTTTCGAAGCAGAGCGGGTGAATTCCATTTCTGCCTGAACGTACGGTTCCAAGCAGCTCACTAGGTGGTTTTTTGGGTCTGTTTTTCCCTTCTTTTAGGTGGCGGATTAGTGGAGGGTCCTAAAGCGTCGGCTTCATTACAGCTGCGGTCCCCAAACCCCGGGCCGCGGACTGGTACCGGTCCAAGGCCTGTTAGCGACTAGGCTGCAGAGCTCTGTCCCCCAAGCCCCAACCCGTGGAAAAATTGTCTTCCAAGAAACTGGGCAGGGGGCGATGGCGCACAGCAGAAGGCGAGCAGCGAGCCAGTGAAGCTTAGGCTTCGCAGCTCCCCGTCGCTGGCATCATCACCTGAGCTCCGCCTCCTCCTCCCCTGGTCCGTGGAAAAATTGTCTTCCATGAAACCCGTCCCTGGTACCAAAAAGGTTGGGGACCACTGCATTACAGAATTTAACTGCTGGTACCTTCATTTGGCTTGGAGAGGTTGATCTGAGAAAAATGGCCTTGGCTTTCAGGGGGAGACGCTAATTCGCTGTTTCTTTTGTTATAAGCCTCTGATGCTCGTGTCCTAATTGAGATTTTTTCCCCTCAACTGTTCATAATAGCTTGCCTTTCAGGCACCAAAGCAGTTATTACAGTTGGCTTTTTATATAGATATATCAAGATTTCAATTTACAAAATGAAGTGTGGAAAACAGACACTAAAAGCCATCATAACATTTCTTGAAAGTAATGGCCTTGTGCTAAATTACCAGGAGAGGGAGGAAAAAGAATACTATACAATGGTCTCCTGTCTCCTCTTTGTAAAATCAGTCTAGCTGGTTCCAGAAAAAAAAAAAAAAATCTGTTTGCTTTCACAAATTTATGTCAATAGCTTTCAGTTTCCTCTTTTGACTAGTGAAGATTTTTTTTCCCAGCTGATTGTTACAAATGACTTCCACCTTCCTCCTTCTGCCTGGAACTTTGGCTGGAGTTATGCCATTTCATTTTATACAATTATTTGGCTGTTCTCAGAGTGTCTGTGTATGCAAAAATTCCACAGGGCAATAGTTCTTTCAGACTCCAGCAAAACTAATTTTGAAGAATTATAAATTGGCTATTTCTCTTTATAAGACTGTTCACTTTTCATTACTGAGGGAATTTTGGAGATTAGTAATTTCCTTTTTGAGGAGGAAAATTGGCAAGCTAAAGTTTAAAGAAGAGGTAACAGTACTGCTTTGCAAGTGGATTTCCTGTGAGTGACTATTAATTGTTCACAAAACCTGTAAGAGTCCATTTTGCCCAAGTTTCAGTCATTGCATGGCTAGTTGCCTGCTAAACCTTTCTTCCCTTGCAGTCAACGTTTTTGTGATGTACAAGATGCCATATTATAATAGTCCTGTATACACATGCGCATGCACACACACACACCTTTATTGAGAAACATCATTAGAGTGCTCAGATTAAAGAATCAGATAATGGATATAGCTGTCTGCCTAAGTAATGCTGCTTATTAGGTTATTTGATTATTATTTTTTTTTTTTTAGGGTCAAAAAATATCTCTCCCACCATAACTGGGAGGCACTGAGTAAGAGTCTCACATAATGCAGATAACATGTGTATTAATTCTCTCCTTTCACTCTTAGGGATTTTGCTGTAGCTATTTAATATGTGTGGGTACTTTATTTGGGTGAGACACCAAAATGGTTTCTCAGGAAATCAGGACTGTTGTCTCAGTGTTTCCATGGTTAAAGAATGAACTTTGGAGTCAGATTCCTGGGTTGATATCCTGCCACAGTTCCTTATTAGCTGTGTGACCTTGGACAAGCTATTTAACCTCTCTGTGTCTCATGTTCTTTTAAACAGGGATAATAATAAAACCTGCCTCAGAGGGCTGTGGTGAGAATTACATAAATTAATCTGTGTAAAGTGCTCAATAAATGTTAGATACAATTTTGATCATATGCCCTGGAACTCCTTAGAGGGGAAGTTGGTCACAGTTTGTCAGTTGACAATTTCCTCATTTTCCCTCAGTTATTTAACACTGTGTGAGGGGCTGTGGCTGATGCTGGGTGGCCTTCAAAGGTAAAGCAGACCTGTTCCTGTCCTCAGGTTGCTTATGCACCAGTGGATATTGCTGTAGAAGACATTTCCCGTAGAAGACATTGAGTGTGGAACTCAACTCTGAAAACTTTTCCCATGTTAAACATAAATATAATTCAGAGAATTACAGAGTTCTAGGTACCTTAAGGGTCACTGAAAATGAGATAATGTAAAAACCCTTTTCTTGGGGAAAAGTATAATTTAAATGCCAGGTGATGTTTCTACTCCTTTTATTTCACCTCTAGTCTCCTCTTATAGCTGGTTCTTGTATTAAATCATCCTTAGAACCCGTATACTTTTTGTTTAACCTAAGTATACTATTTTCATTATATCCTGCCATGTTTGAAATTAGGGTGAGAGGAAGAAGTGGACTTTGTCCCCTTCTTCACAATAATTCCGTATTCTTAAAGTACTGTTTATATTCATGTTTATAAAGACCATTCACATTTGTTTCTCAGCATAATCTTATATGCTAGGCAAAATTCGAGACTTGGAGCACTACCTTGTCTAAGAGATTACTCAGGTAGTTGGCTGATCCAAAAGTAGTTCTTTTATTTATTTTTATTTTTTTAAGAGATGGAGTCTCTGGCTATGCATGCTTCCTAGCGTTGGAGTACAGTGTTGTGATCATAGCTTACTGAAGCCTTGAACTCTTGGGCTCAGGCAATCCTCCTGCCTCAGCCTTGCAAGTCGCTGGGACTATCGGTGCAAATACAGCTAATTTAAACATTTTTTTTTAGAGATTGGGGTCTCTCTATGTTGCCCAGGCTAGTCTCGAACTACTGACCTCAAGCAATCCTCTGGCCTCGGCCTTCCAAAGTACTGGGATTACAGGCATGAGCCACCAAGCCCAGCCTCAAAAGCAGTTCTTTTTAACTCAAGGTCAAATGCATTTTCCATGGTGTGGTCAGGTATGACATCTGTTAAATCATCCCCTGTACTTCATAGTACAGTATATTTATAGTACAGTATATCCCCTGGTCTGTTATAGACCCCGAAAGTTCACTTCCCTGGACCTCTAGAGTATTTTTCTTACTTTTGAGCATTTCTTTTGTTCTCTTTTGATTCTTTCTAGTTTCTCCAAATCCCTTTAAAAATGAGTAGATCCAAACCCCACACGGGACCTCTAATGAGGGCTAGCCGATGCCAGCTTGAGTGGAAGGCTTCACCTGCCTGTAGATCACACTCTACTGACTAATGATACCAAGTGTGACCAAAGAAAACCCCCTCCCAAATCATAACAATTATTCCTGTAGAGACCATAGGCAATTCTGATTCCCAAGTCTGTTTTTACTTATAGAAAAATTGCTGTTGTGAATATTAGGTTTATGAATGTATTGATAGAATTATCCTAATTTATCTGTTTAAAGGAAACATGTTTTCTACTATCTTTGAAAAATTACTGAGTCTCTAAGATGAAATATTGTACCTAATAGGCTATTGAAGACTGGATATTCAAAGTAAAACCAGTATTGTTACATTCATCTACATTACAAAATGCGGTAGAATTATTTACTTTTAGCTGATCATTTATAAGGATAAGTGCTTTAAAAAAGATTCGGTACCATATGTTAGATTTGTCATTAATATAACAGACTCAAAAAGATTCTTTTCTTGCAACTTACCATTTGAGCACTTGAATGATACAAAATGTATGTGCCAATTTTCAGGCAATGAAAGGTAAATTTGCAACCAGAGCTATATATAGTAAAAGTAAGAGTCTTCGCTTACATGTTAAAGATAGCCTCAAAGATAAAATTTATTTTACAGTGTCTGTTTCATGGACTGAGCAAGGATAGAAATGAGTGACTAATTTGATTAGAATGTCTTAGCTGAATGTGTACACGTAATCCTGAATGAGAACCTAGAATTAGTTGGTTTAAGTGGATGTTCCAGATATTTACCTTTTTTTAAAAATTTATTTTCTTTTTTTAAATTTCAGAATATTATGGGGGTACAAACATTTTGGTTACATATATTGCCTTTGCATCACCTATGCCGGAACTACAGGCATGCCCATTTCCCAGACAGTGTGCTCCTTACCCATTATTTATGAGTTTACCTATCCTCTCCAACCCCCTCCCACCTGCCTAGCACCTGATGAATATTACTTCCATGTGTGCAACTATGTGTTTAACAGTTAGTACCAATTTGATGGTAAGTACATGTGGTTCTTGTTTTTCCATGCTTGTGATACTTCACTTTGAACAATGGGCTCTACCAACAAGGATAATGCAAGAGGTGCTATATATCACCATTGTTTTTTGTGGCTGAGTACTACTCCATGGTATACATATACCACATTTTATTAATCCCCTCATGTATTGATGGGCACTTGGGTTGTTTCCACATCTTTGCAATTGTGAATTGTGCTGCCGTTAGATATTTATCTTTCGACTAGTATCACACTGGGATTTGTATTCCTCTCAAGGTGTTTATTCTATTTTTATTTTTCTCTACTGGTAGACACTAATGAACTGAAGACAATCCTTCGAGAGCTGAAGTACAGGATTGGCGTTCAGTCGGCAAAGTTACTTCGGCAGCTGAAGCAGAAAGATAGGCTTCTGCATAAAGTACAGAGGAACTGTGATATCCTGACTGCCTGCCTGCAGGCTGTGTCACAGAAGAGAAGTAAGTACTAGAATGGGGTTAGTCCTCGTGCCCTGTGCGACTGAAATATTAGTGAAGCCGAGTCAATAGTATTGTGTTTTTGAATATACTGAAAAGTTTTAAGTGCAAGCTTATACCCTCAGAACTAAGAACTAGAAATAACTGAGGCAGCTTCCTATTTTTTCAGTTAAAATGTATACTTCATGTCTAATGTTACAACTTTAGTTTTATTATTCTAGATTTGAGATAATACTTTGCTTTGACAATGTTTATTATTACCTGATGCTAAATATTGACTAAAATCTTTATTTTTAAAATAGCATCAAACAGACATACCTAAAAGGCATGTTCTTGTTCTCTTATTCTCTGTTGTGTTCCAATAAGTGAGTTAAACAATTGACTTGAAGGAGATTCTCATAACAGGATCTTACAACTTGCTCTGAAATTTGAAGATGACAAAATATTTTAACAAACAAAACATATCTCTCGAGTAATCCACTCGTAACTAAGAGATTTGTGGTTTGTTAATACAGTTAAAAATGTTAAATTATCGATCTGTGTTTAATACTAGGTATAAGAGCTTGTGAATTAATTTTATAATTCTCCATGCAATAATTTTACATTTTATTCTGCTAACATTTCCCTATTTTTGTTTTGCATTCTTTATTAACATGCAGCGTGGCAGAACAGTATGTTCAGGTATGGCAAATATAGGCACCTATGATGTGTTTTGATAAAATGCCTGTGGCAGTGTTTCAGGTGCATGTGGAAGTTGCCTTTTCTTCTTTACTCTGTCACATTTTATATGTAAAGTGTCACCCCCTAGAGTGCTTTTAAAAAAAAAATTCCAAATTAAGATATGTTTTCATGAAACAATTTTCGAGGCTTGAATTGTTTCAGATAATAAAATTAATGGCTTAAATTTCATTCTTATGTTTACTATTAAAAGAAAATTCTATGTTTTCTTGCTCCTCTTTTATTATATTGCTGTTTGTTATCCCCAAACTATTATTAACACTGTTTACTAAAGGTTTCATTTAATGGGTATTAAAGAGAATACTAGTTGATTACCATAATAATTAATATGGCCCATACCAAGTAGGAATATCAAAAAAGAGATTGGCTTTGAGTAGGGTTTTCTCCAGGGTCAGGCACTTGTCTGAAATAGCTTAAAGAAAGAAAAAGGATGTGTGTGTGTGGGTGTATCTATCTACCTATAAAAAGTTGGCATATGTTATAAGTATTTGATAGTTTGCCATGAATTCTGATTGATTAACAAATGTCAAGTAAAAATATTTCCATGGTTGGGCATGGTAGCTCACGCCTATAATCCTAGTACTTTTTGGGAGGCCTAGGCGGGAGGATTGCTTGAGCCCAGAAGTTCGAGACCAGCCTTGAGCAAGAGCGAGATCCAGTCTCTACAAAATGTAGAAAAATTAGTTGGGTGTGGTAACACGCGCCTGTAGCCCCAGCTACTTGGGAGGCTGAGGTAGGATGATCACCTGAGCCCAGGAGTTTGAGGTTACAGTGGGCTATGATGATGGCACTGCAGAGTGAGACCCTGTCTCAAATAAATTTTCCCCTTCTATTATGAGATACCTTGATTTTGATTTTTTTTCCTTTCAACTGTATTTATATCTTACCCATTATAATTGTGTGCTGTGCCAGAAGCTAAAAGCACAAAATGTAAATGCATGGGTTTTTGATGTGTGGGACAGTATGAGGGAGGATGAAGCAAGTGTCAGGAGACAGAGAGGCTAGCACAGGGTCATGGGTTGGTGGATTCTATTGGTAGTTACTAGGGACTAATCATTTAGAATTTAAATTACCTGATTGGTAGAAGGATCGGCATTTATGTCTTTTTCGAAAATGTGCCCACAAGCACCCAACTTAATTTGTGAATTTGGCAACACATCCTTCCTATGTATTTTAGAGTTTGTCTAATTACAGCCTGGATTTTGCATTTCAGAGAATATGAGGTTGTCTGGCTCCTTTCCTTGAGAATTCATTTCTTTTCTTGGTATTAAGACTCTATTAAATGGAACAGAATATTTTTCATTAAGAAATAACTGTTAGAATTGTCATTCTCATCACATGATGCTGTATTATGATGTAGACAGTGTTAAAAAGTTGACTAAATGGTTATTTATCCATTTTAGAACTCCAGAGGTTAGATGATTTATAACCAAATGCCTGATTCCAGTAGTTGCACATTTTGTCTTTTTCCTCAAAGTCAACTAATAATACATATATTTAATTAGAGTTCTAAAGAATCAAGGTTTCATCATCACACTGAATAACTGAGCTTTCATTTTAATAGTGGTTGGAAATGATGCATTCACATAGAATATGTTGTTTGTATTTAATATGCAGAAGTCCAGATAATCCCCATTGTTGCCTTCATATGGAGTTGATGCTTATGACTCTTTGCATAAGTGACTTTTCCCCTAATAAAACTATCTCAGTGTTGTATTAAAGTGGATTATTTCCTGTTAATCACCAAAGGGAATATAATAATTTTGAAACGAAAATCATAAATGTGTATTATGAACCAAAATGACTAGATCGTTTTTATTTCTGATACAAATGACGTAACTACTTAGACTTTATGGTTTCCTACATCAAGCTTTATGGTAGTATCTGTTTGTTTTAAAACTGGGGTGGGAGAGTTCGAGACCAGCCTGAGCAAGAGTGAGACCCCATCTCTACTAAAAATAGAAAAATTAGCCAGGCATGGTGGTACCCATCTGTAGTCCCAGCTACTTGGGAGGCTGAGGAAGGAGGATCACTTGAGCCCAGGAGTTTGAGGGTGCAGTAAGCTAGGATGACTGCAGTGCACTCTAGCCAGGGCGACAGAGTGAGTCTCAAAAAACAAAACAAAAAACAAAAGCAAAACTGGGGTGGGAATAAGAAAAGCAAGATCAATATTCGTCTAATAGTGTTTCTCTTCTTTTTATACTTCTGTATTTTCCAAAGTTTCCATGAGTGGATTGCATTTAACAGTTTTTATTAAGATATAATTCACATACCATAAAATTGTGCAACCAGGACCACTATCTAATTCCAGAACATTTTCATCACTATATTAAACAATTCAACTTTTCCCTACAATGTCATGACTTTTCTCTGCTTCTTGGGAGCACTTCCAGCATCACTGGTGGCATTTGTATGGCCTATAGTGTTATTTAAGGTTTATGGTATTGCACTAAACATGATGAAAAATACATGAGAACTGTGAGAGATCACTTTTTACTGTGATATGCAATTTACTAGTGATACACTGCTAACTGCTTGCTTGGAGATGATTAGCATCACATGGCGTTTTAAGTGGATACTCTCAACACTTTGAGCTCACTGGAATAGCATCTGGAGGTGATTATGAAACTATTACGGTAGTACAAGATGTAGTACAGTTAATTTCATGTAGTTGTGATTTAATACTGCATCTTTACATTTGTTTACATTTCTCTCTACTGCGAATGACACATGCATGGTCTGTATTTGTATGTGTTAATTTTTCTAAATTTTAACTTTCTGTTATGGATTTGTGTATATTTTATAGTAGTAAGTGATAAAATTTATTAGTGTCTACATGTATTTTATACATCCATGACATACCTAATTTTTGCTTAGTTTTTTTTTGATATTTCTTTTGCTATGCAGTTCATCTGCGAGTTTTTTCAAATTGTTGCAAGTCTGCAAAAAACTTCCCAACATATTTTTGGAAAAAAATCTATGTATAAGTGGATCTGTGCAATCCAAACCTGTGTTCTTCAAGGGTCAACTGTGTGTGTGTGTGTGTGTGTGTGTGTGTGTGTGTGTGTGTGTGTGTGTAGCAAGATTGGGAGTGTGTACATGCTGGGTTTGGTTTGCTAATATTTTGTTATGAGTTTTGGATCTGTGTTCATGAGTGATATTAGCCTATATTCTCATTCTTGTAATGTTTTTGTCAGGTTTGGGGAGCCTCATAAAAGAAGTTACAGAATATGTTCTCTTTTTCCATCCTCTTGAAGAGATTGTGTAGTACATATTATTTCTTTTGTAAATGTTTAGTAACATTAACTGGTAAACATATTTGGGCCTGAAGTTTTCTTTGTAGGAAGGTTTTAAATTATGGATCCAATTTTTAAAGTAATTATAGAATTATGTGTATTTTATATATTTGTATTTGTATTGGCTTTGGTAAATTATATAGAATTTGCCATTTCACGTAACTTTTCACATTTGTAGGCATAAAATTATTAAGACTATTGGGGGGCTCTTTTAGTTTTTCTAGATGTTAAAAAAAGTCACTGATTTAAATAGGAATTCACTTACTACTTAAAATATCTTTTATTGTAGAATGCGTCACCATAAAGAAGGGTATTTAATACATGTATGTATGTTTTAAAGAATAAATAAACAAAGGTCTATGCATGTGGATATTTATCTACCAAGCTTGAGTAACAAATATTTCTGGCACATTAAAAGCTCCCTGTGTACTCCTTCCTGTTTGAGATCTCTGTCTTCCCAACATTTGGGTTAACCATTATCTTGCTTTTCTTTATACTTTTTACACTTCCTTGTATATATTCCTAAGCAATATATGGTTCTGAAAAACGGAGTAGCAAGCCCAAGCCTAGTTGTGTAGGGAAAGCATAATGTTGCTGTTGTAGATAAAAGCTCTCAAAAGATAAAAACCAAACAGTCTCTGGGGCCCAGCCTGGTGTAGGTTCCTCTGGGAACCCACAGGAGTCCCTTCAGGGGGAGTCAGAGGACAAGGTTATAAATGAGTCCTGTGACATATGCCAGGCTATGCTTTGGACTAGTTACTGAAGAATCAGCCAGTCTGGAGGAGCGGCCTCCTCTTTAATTTGGCTCAAAGCTCACCATGGCCTTACTCCTGCTCTTGGAAGTAGGTCAAAGCACAGCACTTCTGTGGGCCTGAGGGGAGAGTAGGCATTTCATCAACGCGTTGTAAGATAAAGAAGTACAGAAGAAAACCTGGACCAGCTCCCCTGGGCATTCTGTCCTTAAGTTAGAAGGACGGTCCTCCAGCAGGAAGCATCTTGTGTTGACTGCTCTCATGCAACTGTCGCTTGTGCCACGCTGCTCCCATCCAGACAGGCTGTGCTCTGTCTGGCACGCAGCCATCATCATGGATATCTTCCTTCACTCTCAGAGTGGAGGAGAGGGTCTCTTTGTCTCTCTCCTCTGTTGGATCTCTTGTATCCTGTATCTCATGTTTTCTTCTTTCTTGATTATTCCTTTTATATCATTGCCCATATACCCTTGAGGGAGGGTGCTTGTGAGGTAAATTGTTGGGAAGTGCGCATGAATGAAAATGTTTTTATTTTATACACACCCCCCCCTTAATTGACAATTGTATATTGCCTTCTTGCTTCCATTGTTCTCTTGAGAAGTCTGAAGGCTTTCCAATTGCTGATTATTTGTTTATTTTTTCCCTTTGAAAGCTTGTGGACCGTTTTCTTTGTTTTTGGTGTTCTGAAATTCATGATCATGTTGCTTGAGGTCTTGTTTCACTCGTGTCATTGTTACTGGGCCTAGGCAGGCTCTTTCAGTCGGGGAACTTTTGTCCTTCAGTTATAGAAATTTTCTGTGAATTATGTCTTTGTTGCTTTCCTCCCTCCTGTTTTCTTTTTTCTTTCTGGAATTCTATTGTTTGGCTGTTGGAACTTTTGGACTAGTTCTGTAATGTTCTCTTTCTCTCTTTGTTCTTTTTGCTTTACTTTCTTGGAGATTACCTCAACTTTATTTTCTAGTCCTGTTATTGAGAACTCTTTTCTGGGTTGTTATTTCAATGTTTCTTTTATGTGGTATCCTGTTCTTGTTTCATAGATGCAATATATTTTCTTATTGCTCTAAGGATATTAACAATAGAGACTAAAACAGACAAATAGAAAGTAACACTTTGGAGGAGATAGATTATACAGGGAGGAAAAAAACTTTCAAAGTTGTATTATATTTAGAGGCTTTCCTCAGATGTCTGGTAGTCCTTGGCTGTCTGCTCATAATCGTGAGAATCTGAAGTGCTGACTTGAACTCTGGGCTCCCTGGCAGGGCTTGCCGACTTTGAGCTTCACCGAAACGTCATCTAGAAGGGCTCTGTGTTATGGAATCCCCCAGGACGGTATCTTCAGGTACTTCTCTGGGCTGGTCAGGTCCTCCAGGGAAGAGTGTTCTAAGCTTCTGCTTGGAGGATTAAGGTCTGGCTGTTAGTGTTCTTGGGCTGACTGGGGTTGAGAACTGGGAGTCTCAGCATTCAGTACGCATGTGGTCATTGGGTCCCATTTTAGGTAAGGCTCAGTCTCAGCTGGTTGTCCAAGGACTCTGTTTTAACCCTCTCCATAAATAAAAACCTTAAACTTTTTCAGGGGTGGAAAAGGGTCAGTTGCCCAGCCTCATAAAGAGGGGAACTAGGGATCCAACTACCTCTCAACAGCTTTCTCCCCAAACTCCTTATTAAGCCTCCTGGACAACTGGTTGCCAGTCCCCGAGTCTTCTGCGGAGTATGTGTCGTAACACAGGTTGGATTTCAGTTTCCTCTGTCAGTTTGGGATTTGGCATTTTAGGATCTGCTAAGTCAATTTCGACTTGTCTGCGTGCTTTTCCAGCTTCAAAAATTCGTTGCTGTTCTCTCTGCTCCTTTTTCCCCCCTAGTCCTTGTGGGTTATAATTTTTAAAAATCTCTTTATTTTTATTGTGATTTTGTTGGGGACCAAAATTAGATGCATTTAAAAAAATCTTCCATCTTAACCCAGATGTGCTTATTTCTTTTCCATAAGCTTATTTATTTTGATAGATGAATAGAAGTTAGCATTTAGATTAAGGTAGATTTGCCTTACGTTTGGAATTTGACTGCAAAATTGTGAATTTCATCACAAATTTGTTAATATTGATAACAGTTTTAGATATGTTTTCAATATATCATTAGCAGCTTGGTCTACCTTGAAATAACTCAGTAAGAATTTCTAGGTGACAGAAACTGAATGAAATTGCTTATGACATATTTTAGCAACAATTTCCCCTGGTAACTAAACACTAAACTCTTTAGTGTCTTATAGCTAAGAGTTATTTTCTATTTTGTCATAATTTACTTATTCTTACACATACTTCAAATTTGTATAATATTTGAAATTATAATAATGGCATGTGAACCTCTAACTTCTGAGAGATTCCTGTTGCTTTAAAAAAAAGAGTAGATGTTTCTTGTGACCTCATTATAAAAAGAACTGATTTTTAGAAGAAAAAATTTCTGAATCTCAGTCATGATAATTTAGAGCTAGAAGAGAATTTTAAAAAATTTACCCACAGCCTTTGTTGAGCAAAGTGAGACATGAAGGATTGAACATTGCTAAAACTCACTTAACTGGTTGTTGACACAGTTGGGACTCCCCTGGTTGGTGTCCTTATTACCGGTTATGAAAGAGAAACTACACATACAGCCAGCAGGGGGAGTTCTCTTTCTCTTCAGCTTCCATAAGAACGGTATTACAGTTTATTTATGTACTCTGTATTTCCAGAAGGGTAAGACAGCCTATAAAACTAAAAATGATACAAACCAGGATAAACGCCATATGGAAAAAATAAAGGGTCCCTTTTTTAGAAGTACCGTATATATAATACGTATGTATTGTGACCGCTTTTGTATTTAGTTATGAGAGAATACTTCTAAAAGCAGGGTATTTTGTCATTTTATATTTAAAAAAGGGCCTTTCCATTAAACCATCCATTACAGACTATATTTTTCAAAAATATTATTCATTCAACAAATATTTATTCCACATTTACAGTTTGCCAGACACAATTACAGGTGCTGGGAATATGGTAATGAGCAATATATCAAGGTTAATACCTTACAATTTGAAGTTCTAAATGCAAGACTAACAAATACTTTTTTCCCAAAAGAATTGACTCTTTTATTTTGTAGGACAATTAACTGCATTTTTTCCTATGCTGGACGTTCAATCAATAGTAAAATAAAAGATAATAATCTCACTTACACTGAATGTTTACTTTTAGGAATTTTATTTAAATCTATTTAAATCTTCAAATACCATCCTCCCCTGTAAAGAAGTAGTCTGTACTGGTGTTCCCAAACTTTGCTGCATATTGGAATCACTTGAGGGTCTTTAAAAAGATGTGAATGCCTGGCTTCCACTCCCAGACATTCTGATTTAGCTGGCATGGATTATGATCTGAACATAGTGGTTTTTCAGCTCCCGGACTATTCTAATGTGCAGAAAAGTTTGGGAACTGCTGGATTATCCCCTAATATTGACAGCTTTCTGGAGACAGGCTTCTGTTCTTCCTTTTCTATCACCGTGGCACAGCATAGTTGACCTAGCAGTGATTAACAAAGATCCATTGCTTGGTTCCCTGCTAACTCTGTGTAGAGTTTACGGTTGCCATCATCACGACTCACTTGCATACATATTTAACTCATTCGTCCCACTCTCCATTTGTCATTCTCACCTGGCAAAGCCCCAACCCCGATTAAACCCAAATCTCTGCACATTCTTTGTGTGCACCTGCCCAGCTGACTGCCACTAAAGGAACATGCACCGTGCCGACTATTCTCTTTAAATATGTGACCATCAACCTCATGGACACCCTTGGTGTTGCCGACAATTCTGTTGTATTTCCCTAGTTTCCTCCCTCTCTCCTTTTTTACATCCTATTCTCTCCCTCACTCTCAGCTGGTGATTTTTGCTTTTAACTGAGAAAATGTAAGCAACCAAAAGAGAACATCCTCATACTTTCACCTGTATAGGTAGCATTCCTCCTGTTACTCGGGACAAACTGTCCAACTGTCCTTGGGCACACTGGATCCATCTTCTCTACTCAAGGAATCTGCACTCTTTTTGTCTGTCTTCCTTCATCAGTTTTTCCATCTCTACTGGATCACTTCAATTAGCATATAAATATTTTATCTTTCATCTAAAACTAAACATTAAAATCTTATTGCTATACTTGTACTAAGCTACCATTCCATTCTTCTTTGCCTCTGTTCACCTGTTGTTCAAATGGGCAATAACATTGGCCCTACTTATGTCTTAGGAATGTTTTGAAGACAGAATTGAAAGTACTTTGAAAAGTTAAATGTGCACATGTATATATGTATTGATTTATCAATTCAAAAGTTCTGTGTTGAGTACCTGCTGGGTGCTGAGGTACAAAGATGAAAATATGCAGCATCTTCAGTGAACTTTCAGAAAAAGGAGTCAGAGAAGCAAAGAAAAAAATTGCAATATAATTATTGCTCTAATGGAGGTCCTGGTATATGGAAAACACCCATTTTCACACATTATGTGTCGATGCTCTGAAGTATTCCAAATCCATCTTTCTAACATGGTCAGCTAACAAATGATGGTTTCACTGTGCCATGTTTCAGCCTGATGTTCAGTGAGACTTTTAATGTTTCAGGATAAAACTGCATTTTTATGAAATTTGAGGAAACATGCTTAGGAGAAGGAATTACTGACACAAGGAAATTTCAGGCGAGTCAAGGCTGATTTGATATTCTTAAGAGGACTTGAGTGGCATTAGATTACCTGAAGGACCTCCTATTATAAAAATAAATAAATAGAAACCTTGAACTTTGCTGAATTATCAAAGAGAGTTGTTCTGTGGATGAGTGGTAGAAAGATGGAATAAGAGTCCAAAGTGATCTCTGTGTATACAGTTCCTCTTCTTTTCTTAGTCCTCTTTCCTTGGGACCACTTCTTCACGTTACTGACCATGCCCCAGCATCTGCCAGGCTGGAGTCTGGCTTCCAGCACCTTCCCCAAGAGCAGGACTGGAGAGAGGGAAGAGAAGTCTTAGCTTCTGGGATGTGCCCTTGGAGAGCTGGTGGGGTGCGAGGAGGGTGCATTTGTTAAGAACATGGACTCTGGAGCCATCTCACATGGGCTTGAATCCTGGTTCTGCCACTTACTGGCTGTATAATCTCATGCAAGTTCCTTAACCCCTCTGTGTTTAAGTTTTCTCATCAGTAAAATGGGGATGATGATTATACTCACATCATAAGGTTGTTATGAGAATTAAGTGAGTTAAAGTACATAAATATTTAGAATATTGTCTGGCTATATTATTTACTATTATTGCCATAATTCCTGCTGTGGGGAGGTTTAGAGGCTGCCTTTTTTATTGGAATTTGCATTTGTGCTTTTTTAAGGCAATTATGAAGGTTTCTGGGCTTCTCATGTTAAAAAAAATCAATGATATGGGATTATATGAGGAGGAGGTGTTGAATAATCATAATTAGGGATTTATATAAATTTTTAGCTCTTTGGGAAATGATTGCTTACACTTCTCCAGTACCATGCAAGGAGACTGTTCCTCCTTTATGTGCTTTGGTTGAGCAAACGATATGTAAACATGATTTTGGGATACATGTTATATCTGAAAGCAGACCCTGTGTGTGCAGAGGGCAATGGGAGCAAAGGTGAGAACCACCAAAATCTGTGAAGCACCAGGGAGCATTTCAGAGAAGCAGGATTAGAAAAGGCTGATAGCAGTGTTTCCCATCAACAGGGTTGGAGGGGTGGGGACATTCCAGGCAGAGATGACAGCACTGGGCCTGGGTGAGTACCAGGTATTCGGGCCACTCTTAGTGATCTGCTATTGCTGAATACAGAACTGGAGGCTGGAGGGAAGTGGTGGCAGCTGAAACTGGAATTTAGGTTGTGTCCCGTAGCAACGTCACTGAGCACAGAGTGACATTGCTGTCTTTTCATATTTCAAAGGTCATTTGGCAGCAGGGAGGACGGGCTGGAGAGGGCGAGTGGCCACCAGCAGTTTGAGGATGAGGCTAATAGAAAGGGCCAGTAGAGCCGATTGGCCCTGCAGGAAGGAGCCTGGCAGCGGGGGAGAGGCAGTGAGACGTTTAGGAGAGAGATTCGACAGGACCGAGAGGGTGGTTGGGGAAGAGGAGGAATCTGGGTGGACATGAGGCTTGGGTGAGGTGTGGGAGGCACTGGTAAGTACTTGCAGGGGAGACCCCCCGGGGCAACGCATAGGACTGCTGGGGAAGCTGTGGAACCGTCTGAGAAGAGCTGACAAGGGAGGGCAGCGTGGAAGCAGCTGTTGGAGGCTGGAGGCAGAGTTTCCAGGAGATGCAGTTTTAGCTTCCATAGAACAGCTCCCAAGAACACATGCATGTGGACACACGCACATATAATTACGTAGAGAAGTCAGATAGGAAAAGGATGGGAAAGGGCATTGGATTTTTTGCCTTTTTAAAGTGATGTTAAAGGAGTTTCTGTTTCAGTCTAGTGGTGGGGACAGAATCCACATTACAATTGGTTCATACACCAAGGGTGTTGCAGTCATTCTGAAGTTTTCTGGTGATGAGATGGGTGAGAACTAGGCTTGTTCTGTGTTCCTTGTATAGGGCCCCTTCTGCCTCCATCATTTGTTAGAATTGATTAATCTGTCTTCCCCCGAACCCCACCATTCCATATGCTTACTTCCGTTACAGCACCTGTGATATTTCATATTTGTTACTTTATACCTCTATCTACTCCCCCCTCCCCCACTGCCCATTAGACAGATCTTCTGGGGGAAGGGCTGTATCGTTCATCTTTTTTTCCTCAACATTTATTAAAAAACTGCATGGGCAGATGGATAAGTTAAGAGGTTGGATCAAAGTTACTCTGTGTGTGCATGTGCACACACATGAGGAGGTGACTTGATCATGACAGGAAGAGTGACAGGCCAGGGTAGGCTCGGAGCTTATGAACAGCAGTGTGTGTTTGGAATCATCTCTTTGATGAACGGGAAAGGGATGATCGATTAGGAAGGAGCAGCACCATGGCTCTGATGGAATCGGGATTCTTAGTTTGTAAACACGCAGGAATTTTGTGCAGTTGTAACATGGAATTCTAGAGCTTGAGAAAACCTTAGACTCAACTTAGTGCAACCGCCTGTTGAACATAGAACACTACTGTATGTGAACTGCCATCCTAGCTGGATGAATAGCAATTTGAGAGTATGGCCATTATCCAGTAAACATTTATTAATTAAAAATGTTAATGCAATCTTTACATGAGGATGGAAGGGAGAAAACTGGGTTATATTATTCTAGTTAGGAAGAGAGCCTGAGAAATAATTTGAAAATTTGTGTATCAGGTAGGAGGAGAAATAGCAGACAGGTCAATTCAGATGTATTGTCCTCACAGAATATCTCCTTAACAGCATTGTGAAGTTTTACCTGCCCAATTCTAGATGTGCATCTAACCCTATCTCCCTCCCCAAACCGCAGGAGATTTCCCCCTACCTGCTTCCTTGTGTTTTTGCTATGATTTTTACTTTCAATGGATTATATGCCATTGAAGAATAATGTAATATATTTTTTCTGGCGATGGCACAAACAGGTAGGTATTTGTAATGGATTCTGTATAGAAATATATTTTGACATTGTGTATTGGAAAAGAATAGTGTCTGATGGATGCACGTCATATCCCCTGCCTAGCCTATTTAGAGCTCTTCTTTCGGTTCCGTTCAGTATTGCCTTCCCAACACTATTTGCAGAAAGGGATGTTCCAGGGCCATTAAGGAAGCATCAGAGTTTTCCGTTTGGCCTGTGATCTCTTCCATAAAGTGAGGGTCATGTATGAGAGTTGCTGTAGCTGGGTGCTTTGGTTTTTTTGCACATCTGAATCCTCCAGCTGGAGCGGGAAAGGGTGTCCTTCTTGCCTCTTGCTGCCACTCCCCAGGATGGCCAGTAGAGGGCAGGCTGGCTCCTGTCCTCAATTGGGGACCTGGGACTCCCTTCTTCCTGCCCTGTGTATCTCTGATCTCCACTGTTTTTCTGATTTGTTGGATCACATAGACTCTAGAATCAGTTATATAATTAAAAACTAGTGGAAAAGGGGGTGCAAAATTCATTTCCTTGTTTTCTCCATATGAATTGACTCTGGGGGCAGGTCTCTTTCAGCCCACATTGGCAGCCCTCTCTGAGCATTTTCTGCCCTAATTCTCCTAAGACCACCCACAGAAGATATAAGGGGCTCAACCCTCAGCCCCTGTAACATGGGGAGGTTTGTGGTCTTCAGGTGTTGGATGATGATTCTCAATAGACCTTTAAAGAGGCTTCTCATGTTTGATCCCCACAACAAGGTCTACAGTGCTCCAGCATGCATACAGAAACACATGGACTTCTAGGGAGCTAAATAGTCTATACATGTCCATATTAATAGGATTTTTGTTGTTCTTGGAAAAATGTGATAATAATAAACATCCATTTTAGAGAAGGAGCTAAATTTGCAAATAATATTGGGCTGTGAGTTAGGAGTCCTGGATTCTGTTTTTGATGCTGCTGGGTTTTCCTGAAAATCACCTGCTTACATTTGTTTACTGTTTGTAAAACAGCATCCTTCCCAAGGACTTAGTGGTGACTTCTCTTCAGGGTGTCCATTGAGAGAATCCATTTCTTCTTTCAAGGTTTTAGTTGCTGTATTTGAGAGTGGGGAGAATTAATCCTACATCAGAAAACATAATAGATTTCCTGGGGAAATGCCCATTTTTCTCTGCCATCCCAGCCTGACCATTGAAATAAAAATTTAGTTGTACTTCGTCCTTTTATAAGAGTGAAAGTTGACAATGAGTAGGTGTCTCTGTTGTAGTCATTGCTAATAATCAACCCTACCTATGGGAAGACCAGTGAAATGTAAAATTTTTCCTACCTTTGTGGACCGTTTATGGGATGTCAGTATCCCGTGACATCCACGTCCTCTCTGTGAATGGTCGGGGCCAGGCTTCCTTAAATATTCCCATTAAGTAAATGCTCCTTGCATTTGAATTTTAATGTGTTTCATTAATACTTGACACCATATCCAAAGTATGTGTTAGTGCTGTGAATATAGTTAGGAAATGAGAGCCTCAGAGTCAATAAGTGACCTGAGTTTTCCCAGGAAATGAACCTAATTCTCCCCTCAATTTTCAGAATAATGAAATTTGAGATCCTTGGGGATCATCTAGTCTACCTTGCTCATTTTACAGATGAGGAATTGAAGACTTAGAGTTGAATAAGACACTTATAATCACCTTATATCCATTAGGAGGGCTTCTATTAAAAAACTAGAAAATAGCAGATGTTGGCAAGAGTGCAAAACAAAACTGAAACCCTTGTGCCCTGGTGATGCGAATGTAAGATGGTGGAACTGCCATGGAAAACAGTAATTATCATATGACCCAGCAGTTCTGCTTTTGGGCATATACTCAACAGAATTGAAAGCAAGGTCTTAAAGAGATAATCTGTACACCCATGTTCACAGCAGCATTAGTCACAACAGACAAAAGGTGGATGCAACCCGAATATACGATGGTGGATGAATGGATGTACACATGCAGTGGAATACTGTTCAGCTTTGAAAAGGAAGAAAATTCTGACACATGTTGCAATATGGATGAACACTGAGGACATTATGCTAAGTGAAATAAGCCAGTTACAGCAGGATAAATACTGCGTGATTTTACTTGTAAGAGGTACCTAGAGAAGTCAAATTCATAGGACAGAAAGTATAATGGTATTAATAGTTGCCAGGGGCTGGGGAGTGAGAGAGGAATGGAGAGTTGTTGTTTAATGCTGTGGTCCCCAACCCCTGGGCGGTGGTCTGTTAGGAACCACACTGCACAGCAGGAGGTGAGTGGCAGGAGAGCAAAGCTTCATTTGTATTCATTATTCCTCATCCCTCCCATCACTGCATAAGCTCCGCCTCCTGTCAGATCAGCAGTGGCATTAGATTCTCATAGGAGTGGAAACCCTACTGTAAACTGCATATGAAAGGGATCTAGATTGTGCACTCCTATGAAAATCTAATGCCTGATGATCTGAGGTGGAGCTGAGGCAGTGATGCTAGCACTGGGGAGCGGCTGCAAATACAGATTATCATTAGCAGAGAGGTTTGACTACACAATAAATATAATGTGCTTGAATCATCCTGAAACCATCCCCCATCCCATGGAAAAATTGTCTTCCATGAAACTGGTCCCTGATGCCAAAAGGATAGAGGGACCACTGGTTTAATAGATACAGAGTTTCAGTTTTGCAAGATGAAAAGAGTATTAGACATTGGTTGCCTAACAGTGTGAATGGACTTAACACTGTACTGAACTGTACATGTAAAATTGGGTAGCATGGCAAGTCTTATGTGTATTTTGCCACAATTTAAAAAAAGATGCTTTCATCTTTCAGCCACATGGGTAGTTGGTACTGCATTTCCTCTCAACTTCCTATCTGTGCTTTTCCTAATATGCCATTCGTGGCATTCTTTCTACAAAGTAAATCATGGATCAAAAGCTAAAGCATCCTTCCCCCAGCTGGTTTTCACCATCCAGAAAAATAATTTTCATTGTTGACACTTGAATGCTGTTTGACTCTCCACTTTCTTCTTTTCTTCAAATTGCTCATTCCTACTGTGTGCTCTAAGCAGCATGAGTTACATGCAGTACTTAAAATTCACCACCTTCTCTCTTGCCTTATGCTATTTCTTCTGCCCGGTACTCTTCTCTCCACTACTTCTATATGGTAACTTCTATTTTTAGGATTCAGCTGAGGCATCATCCTTTTTGGAAAATACTTTTGACTACATAGTCTGAATTAGGTGCTTGCTGCTTTCAGGGTCATCCTGGACACATAGCAGTGCAATTCTCTGTTTCCTGGTTTCCATCTCCCACTGGACTGTGCCTTACCAGTTTCAATGCCATGTGTCTAGCACATTACATGCACAGGGGAGGTGCTCAAAAGTGTTTGCCACAAGAGGAACTATATTTTGGAAGATACTGCTATAGAGAGAAATATTCAAAATTGCCTAACTCTCTGGCTTTTTAAAGGGTATCTCTTATTTTTTTATTGTGGTAAAATATATATAACAGAAAATTTTCTATCTTAACAATTTTAAATGTACAGCTCAATGGTGTGAAATACATTCATAATGTTGTACAACTATCACCACCATCCATCTCCAGAACCCTTTTCATCTTGCGAAATTGAAACTGTGTACCCATTAGACAGTAATTCCCTACTTTCCTTTCTCCCCAGCCCCTGGCAACCACCATTCAGTATCTGTCCATTTGTGATGGGCTTATATCACTTTACATAATATCCTCAAGGCTTATCCATGTTTTAGCATGGATAATTTAATATAGTATAATAATATATCCATGCCACAACCTGGATTTTTAAGGCTGAATTCCTTTTTAAGGCTGAATAATGTTTCACTATATGTATATACCACATTTTGTTCATCCATTCATCCATCCATGGACACTTGGGTTGCTTCCCCCTTTTTGCTATTGTTGACTAATGCTGCTATAAACATGGGTGTAGCTCTGTTTTTAAAAACATGACAAATCTGCCCTTTTGCTATCCATCCAATGCCACACAAAAACACACCTTTAATAACGGAATTTGTTACAGCCTCCATCTTGAACTATTTTTCTCCATCTATCTGCTTTCTGGCCTGTTCCACTCTCTCCAGCTTTGATCCTTGACTTTTTTTTTTTCTTAAAACTGTTTCTCCAGCTTCCCTCTGCATCTGTGATGCATGCCCTGCCCCTCGTTTGTGGCTTTGGATCAATAATGCTACGATCCAGTCTAATGACTTGTCCCTATACTTCACGGAGCTTGAGATCCTTGTAGAACGTGTTCTCCTCCCTCTTCCTCTTTTGCTTTCTCCTCCTCTTCCTCTCCATCAGCCTTTATCTTCCACTCGTTGAGCTATTCCCATCAGAGGAAGGGTTAGCCAACAGCAGCCCTCTCATGCTCTGTTCAACGTGAGGTCCTCCTTCCTTACCCTTCGCCCCTGCTGCTCTGCCTCCGCCCACTGCCATCTCCCATAATCTCAAGGCCTTGGAGAAATGAAAAGTGACCTCCGGTACTGGAGACAACCAATAGCAACATGTAGCCCCCCACTTCCAACAGCCCATATTAGTGGATTTTCAGGAGGAGGAGGGACTCGTTTCATGTGCGTTTGTTCTGAGTTGGGCCATCCTGCTTCTCTATTCTCTCTTACTGCAGTGCCATCTTTCCTCCTTGTTCTTCACTTAACTCTAAACCAACTCCTTCTCCATCATTCTCTGAAGTACCAGTGACCCGAGGTTATGCAACACTTTACTGAAGGTTTCAGGGTAATGTGGAGGGACTTACAGCATGGAAGAAAATAGGAAATGGCTAATTACTGAGTCAAATCCTAGACAATGTTATTCTCAAATGTTCTTTGCCTTTCTCCCCCTGAGAATTCCTCTCTGATAATCTTTTTCTTTAGGCTCTGCTAATCTATTTTGTAGATAAACCATCCTTACTGGTAGGAAGCCAGAAGGCCCCAGAGCAGAGAAGATAAACCCACATCACTGGCTTAATCTAATTTTTCCCATATGGAGGAGTTAGCCATAGATAAATTTGCTGCCTATAGCATTACTCTATGTCATTCCAGCCCACCTGGATGTTCAGGCAGGATGGAGGAGGCATTCCGAACATTCCTTTCTGATCAAAGTTCATTTTGAATCAAACTGTACACCAGATTTTGTAATGCAAGTGTTGGACACACAGCAAGGGAACATCTGAAGTGTTGACTCCATCAAAACTTCAACATCAGTAAGTGAGTGGTTAATGAGATTTTTTCTAGTGAGTGTAATATGGTGCAAGAGTTGTTAAACACTTTTTTAAAAACTTTGGGAAATTTGGTTTGAATCATCTCAAAAGTTATCTTAACTCTGAGACAGTGATTACGACAGCTGCTCCCTGCACAAGAGGGAACACAACAATGGCACAAAAATTATTCAAGACCAATTATACTCTGAGTCTGCATCATTTTACATTTTCTCTCTATGCAGAGGGTCTTTGGTTTGTTGCTTTCTCAGCTAAGCAGCTTCCTGTTTCCTTTTTCACATTTGGCAAATTATTTTTAGGGACAAATCATGTCTGCAGTTTCTTGGAGAACTTCAGCGGGCCCAGATTTCTTCTGAATGAGTTTTACAGGCTGAGTTGATGCAGAAAGGAGTGCCCCATGAGGTGTCCGCCAGGCCCTATCTCTGTGTGCCCTGACTGACAACTGCATGCCCCACCAGGGTGTCATATGCGATACAGCCAGTCTTTGCAGTCTTCACCTAAGAACTCGTTTGCCTGGTATCATGGGATTTTTTGGTTAACTAGCAGTGCTAGGCTGACCTTGTTGATGCTGCTGCTTCGTTATTTCTACCAGTACCTTGTTTGTACCAGTAGGTAAATGATATAAGGGGAGTTTTTGGAAATGGTGGACATTTCATTCAGTTGGTAACATAAACGGGGCTATGAACAAGTCTACTTTCAGAATTTCCAAAATGTTTTCATCCTGCTTAGATCAAAAATATCTGGTCGGGCATGGTGGCACATGACTATAATCCCAGCTACTTGGGAGGCTGAGGTGGGAGGATCACTTGTGCACAGGAGTTCAAATCTAGCTTGGGCAACGTAGTGAAACCCTGTCTCTAAAAAAATCTGGTTATATTTTACTGACTTGGAGAGAATGTGGCTTTAGAGTGACATGAACCTGGGTTCAAATCCCAACTTCACCACTTATTAGTTGCATGATCTTGGGAAAGTTATTTAACCTCTTGGTTGGTTTGTTCATTCATTTGTTTATTCCTTTCTTTCTTCTTTCCTTCTAGAATTAAAAAAAAATCAAAAGTACAAGCAAAAATATAATAATTTCCCATATTCCCACACAGAATTAACTCCTTATATTTCTACAACCATATTTTCCTTTAGTCATTTTTTCCTATGCCTAGCAAAAAATTACCCCAATAATACATGCATACACCCTCCTTTTATTGCCCATTTCCTGGGAAATATTATCTACCTTGTTGGATTAAACAAGATAAATAGTTAGAGCACCTTGTCCAGTGCCTGATCTATGGTAAACAATTGGTATGTGGTAGTTGTTATTAATTATTGTTATCCTCCTTCTATCCTTTATTTGTGCATTTCCATTAGAAAACATAGTCCTGATAAATCAATAAGCTGATAAAAATGACTTTTTTGACAAGACATTTCTTTTTCTAGGGTATATTCGCAAGCCCCAACTTGAGGAATTGGTGTTAATAGATGTCGGAATGTAAAATACACTGTAAAACTTATTTATATTGCAAATAATGAAAATGTATTCAAGGACCAGAACTTTCTAATAAACAATGGATTGCATTTGGTAAACTTTTAAAAATAAAATGGTTGAACCAAATTTTAGAAAATTGCACACATTATTCAAAAACCTATAATATTGGAGGAATAGGAAAATTAAGAAGAAATTGCTTGCTTAAACTTTGCTATGAAGGATTGATTTCTTGCTTGCCATGATCTTGCAAATTTCTTGACTGGTGGGTAATTAATGCTTTAGTAATTTATGAAGAGCAGCAAAGGGCTGGTTTGTCTCCACTGTGGCACGTTAAGTAACAAGTTAAAAAAATCGAGATGATGAAAAATATGAGCAATTTGTCAATTTAAATGGATGTTCCTTTTTATGGGCTTCCTGGAGTGGTTTTGCACTAGATCTCCAGGCCAAATTGGCTGGTAACATAATTAAAGAGCAAAGAAGCTCGAGTGACCTGATGGCATTGTTGGTAATCTATGACGATGTTGTCGTATATGTTTGAAATGTCTTAAAAATATTCTAAGTGGCTTTTTACTATATATTAATGATGGAATAGGTAATATTTGTACATAGAGCTTACTGTGTGCCAGGCACTATGGCAAGTGCTTTACCTGTATCATTTGCTCCTGAGAATAACCCCTATAACGTAGGCACTTTAGCTGTCCCATTTTCTGGGTGAAGAAACTGAGACAATTAACTTGCCCAAGTTACATGCTATTGAGTTGTGGAGCCAGGTCTCATACCCAGGCAGCTGGTTCTAGAGTCTGTGATTTTTTAGCTATTATCCTATGCTGACTGCCATTATATCTAGAATTTCAAGAACATTTCATCTGATGAATAGAGCAAATGTGTAATATTTGAGTTTCACATATTTTGGAAACTTGTCAGGGAGACTAAGAATAGTATTTGTGGATTTTTTTGTACACTGTACAAATGTTAGTCAAAAGAACTATTTATAGATACATCTGCTAATTACTCTTGGAGTTGGATAAAAAAGTCCTTTTTCAGGGAGTGGGAAGGTGTGGCTTTCTTCTTGATATGATGAGTTCATGATTTTATTTCTTTTTAATGTTCCTGTGCTAAGTGTCAAATGTGTACAGAGCCTCATGCTAGCTGCAGGCAGGGGAGGGGAGAGAGAAAACAATGAATAAGACTCAGCCCCTGTGCTCAAAGGAGTTTATGCTCAATTGAGAGGAAAAAGCCTGCCTATAAATAATACAAGGGCATGAATGAATCAGGTGCTGGGGTGGGGAGGAGTGTAGCATATGGAAATACAGGTGTTCAGGCAGGTACTATTTTTAAAAGTCAAATCAGCAGGATCCCAATTTGATATTCTTTGTGTGCCACAGGTACAATTAAAAAGATATTTACTGAGTGCCCACTATGTATTAGGCCCTGTGCTAGAAAATTATTTTGAATTTTCCTAAAATGCACTGTGGTACTTAGTTTTCAAGCATCAGAAAGAACGTTTAAAATTAAGAGAAACCAGAGGTAATTTTTTACAAAAGATATAATCTATTCCTTCCTTAGGAGCTTGCATATCTGATTGATGCTGGCATTAGGCCAGACTGATGATGCGCTGCCAAGTGACGCTGTGTCGTAGCATGGACTAAAGACAGTTGTAATTAAAGGTGCCAGCACTGCTATATTAAGTACATGAGTATAATAGGCCACACCTGCACTGCTTCTAGGAGAGGAGGAGAATAGAGAAAGTGTATTTATTGAGAGCTATCTGCTTCCTTAGGAGTTTTTCTCTATTACCAAAATTTTAAGTTGACTTTTGAAAATGAGAACATAAATTTGACCATTACTAAGGTCCACCATTACTGGTGGATTCCTGTGTACTTATGACAGTATAGATAAAAATTAGATATTCTACCTTTTGAATGCTGAGCCCTGAAGTGACTGGAATACCGTAAAATTTCTCTTATCCCCAAATATCTGTCACCTGTGTAATTCAAGAGACTTGCACCTTCCTTTTAATGGAGTTCCTTACATGATTTGAAATCCCTTTAAGTTTATTCCCCTGTGATTCACTCACAGCTGAGTGTTCTGTTAACCTGTATCTTTAGAACCTAGGAAGGAAAAATAGTGATCACTTCTGTTAAATTTTTCTTTTGAGTCAATTTTTTAAATATTGACTTTTGAAATATAATGCCAATTCTCTTTACGCAGGCCCAGGTTTTATTTGTGGGAATTATGCTCCTTCGTATAACTTTTTGGCTAAATTTTTTTCTTCCTGGTTTTAATTGCCTTAAAAATAAGCTTCATTTGAAGGAATACAGTTCCCAAATGCTTTATGGGTTTCTAGAAAAAGTAGTTAATTCCTCCTTCCACATATATTCTTCTATTATGAAGTTTAGGTCTTAAAAAAAGATGTTTTCAAAATGAGGTTCCACTAAGAATCATGAGTCTCTGCTTCCATTTTTTAAATTAAAGTCTAAATTGATTTCAAAGTAGGACTACTGTAGCAGCACCTCATTGAATTGGAATAAAACAAATATAACCATATAAAATAACAAGGAAATAAATTCACAAAAAACCTCAAAGCATTTAGTTTCACACACAATCATGCACAAATATATATTTTTAACTTTCATTTTCAGATGAAGACTTGGGCTCAATTTAATTGCATGAACTTCTAATACCTGCTCTGGACTCTTATACAACAACGATCTAAAGATAATGTAAAATTCTTATTAAATACATAAAAATTTGATTTGTTCAGTATACTCTTTTTAAGTCAAGAAAGGGTAATACATTTTAGAAATATTCTTAATGAGTGATACCAAAAGGTTTAAATTTCAGTTTATCTGAACATATAACAACCCAAATTGAATTGTCCAAGCACTGCAGTTGGCCAACATTTATATTGGATTGAGGAATTCTAATAGAGTAATAGACTTTCTGAAAATCAGTTAAATTGATCTCAGAGAATCATAGGGTTGGAAGCTGTTTTTCTGATAGTCCAACCTCACCTCATTTTAAATGTCCTTTCACAGCACCCTTGACTGCTGGGCGTGCAGCCTTTGCCTGAGAACTGCTAGGGAGAGGACATTTACAATCTCCCGAGGCTGGACATTGTCTTAATATTACAGTTAGAGCATTCTTAAATTTTGCTGTCACCCACCCCTCTACAACTTCCACTCAGCAGTTCTAATTTAGCCCTTTGGAGCAAACACAAAGCTAATCTCAACATTCCTACCCAGGGAGTGAGCACATGAAGGTGAGAAAGCAACAGAGGAGTATCTGGTGAGGACCTCCGTGGGTGTCCTGGCCAGCCAGACTCGCCGTGGGCATCCCGCACTGGGCAGACCTCTGGGTAGACTGCTTGCAGCGCCATTTCAGCATCCATTCTGTGCAGTAACAACAAACGCTAATAACAGAAGGATACCCAGATGTAAATGTATTGAGTGCCTGCTTTGAGCCATGACTTCCATTCTGTCATTTAATTCCCACAGTAACTCAAATATCATTTGTTCTAAAGATGAGGAAACTGAAATCCAGACATTAAGTAACTTGCCCAGGGACATAGAACTAGCAAGTGCTGGCGTCAGAATTCAAACCTTGGTTGGCTGCAGCCAGCCCTTTTGGACACACTGCATTGCCTCCTGGAGGGTCTTACCAGGAGAGGTGACCTATGTGCCTTTGCACATTTCCTCATCAGTCCACACACTCAACATTGTTTCTTCTGAATGAACTCAGCTTGGAGAGCTAAGGCTTCCAGGCCTGCCAAGCCAGCATCATTGTTGATTCTAATCTCTCCCCTTCCTAACACTTCTGTCTTCTCATCATCAAAATTAAGCATATTTTTTTTTTTTTTTTTTTTTTGAGACAGAGTCTCACTCTCTTGCCTGGGGTGAGTGCCGTGGCGTCAGCCTAGCTCACAGCAACCTCAAACTCCTGGGCTCAAGCAATCCTGCTGTCTCAGCCTCCCAAGTAGCTGGGACTACAGGCAAGCACCACCATGCCCGGCTAGTTTTTTCTATACATATTTTTAGCTGCCCAATTAATTTCTTTCTAGTTTTGGTAGAGACGGGGTCTCGCTCTTGCTCAGGCTGGTCTCGAACTTCTGAGCTCAGGACGATCCGCCCGCCTCGGCCTCCCAGAGTGCTAGGATTACAGGCGTGAGCCACCGCGCCCGGCCCAAAATTAAGCATATTACTTTCAAAGGCATCACCCATCTCCTGTTCAGGGACACATGAGGTCTGTCCAGAAAGTATTCAGCCATTGTTAATATAAGAAGAACGGTTTGTGTGACATCCATGTAACCTGGCAGCCAAGGCAAGTGGACCGGAATGCTCATGCGTGAACAATGACGCCTTCACTGTACTAGTCAGTGGAGCACTAGACGCTGTTGAGTGAGCACGTGTACTCGGTGGCTGTTGCATTCAAAATGACTGAGCTAGTAGAGCAATGAATCTGCAGCACATTTTGTGTTAAGCTTGAACATTCCTCAGTGGAAACTATGTGGATGATTCATTCAGAAGGCTTTCAGGGACGATGCAATGAGTGCAGCACAAATAAAAGTGTGGCACAAATGCTTCAAAGATGGTCGAGAATCTGTTGAAAGGGATCCATGTTCTGGAAGGCCTACAAGAAGCAGAATGCCTGAGAATGTTGAATGTATGGGTTAGGTTAAGAGACACTGCGAGAACTGTGGGAGGTCCCAAGGTGACTGTTTTGAAGAGGACTGTGGTGTCATTGTCCTGTGTATGATGTGTCTTGTATCTTGTATCTTCTTCAATAAATGTCCTATTTTTCATATTACATGGCTGGATACTTTCCAGACAGACCTCATGTATTTCTAAGCCAAACTGATCTACCTTAGTAGATATGAGAAACTTCTCCTTTTGTATCCCTCAACTGGATCAAAAGAATCCTAGAATGGCTTGATGTAAAAGGTTGGGGAATCTCACCTAAACGGTTAATCATCACCAGTATAAATAATGATTTTGCCACCTTGCTATGGAAGTAAAGAGTTAAATACCACAATTATAAGAAGAGCACAAATGAGCTTTGTTCTTGGCATGTTTTCAGGTGAAATTTAATAGCTCAATGAATTTAAGCTCTGGGAAAACACTGGAACATACAATACTTAGATAGAGATAATGGTATCTTTCCAAGTATTCTCATGGTATTTTAAAGGAACTTTCACACCGTCCTTATGACTATCCACTCAGTGAGCAGTAAACTCTTTGAGGGTAGGGCATGTACTGTGTTCATACTTTTATTTCTCATAGGTCTGAGTACAGTGCCTTTCCCACAGCAGCTGAACAAGACATTTTTTTTTTCATGGGCAAGTGAATGAATAGAAGAAATACAAAGTTGTCTTTACATAGTTAATGTGGGGAGGTAGCTAAGCTCCCAGCAAAAAACCGGGTCCCTTTGGTAGAGTTGCAAGGGATAAGAAAACAATAGAGAAAAATGGAAAATAAAAGAACTAAAGGACCAGCCTGAGCAAGAGCAAGACCACGTCTCTACCAAAAAATAGAAAGAAATTTATTGGACAACTAAAAATATATATATAGAAAAAATTAGCCAGACATGGTGGCACATGCCTGTAGTCCCAGCTACTTGGGAGGCTGAGGCAGTAGGATCACTTGAGCCCAGGCATTTGAGGTTGCTGTGAGCTAGGCTGACGCCACGGCACTCTAGCCTGGGCAGCAGAGTGAGACTCTGTCTCAAAAAAAAAAAAAAAAGAACTAAAGGAATACACAGAGACAAAGATACAGTTTTATAAGTTTATGAAGATTATAGGCAAAGCGGGATCTCAGGGGGCCTAGATCTTCTCCGTGGGTCTCAAAAAGCCCCAAATGAGGTCTTATATGGTAACTTACAGGGAATAGTGAATAATTGCCAGGGGTAACAGATTTACATAACAACAGGTATTTCCTCTCAGGTTAACAGATTTTCAAAAGGCTTCTACAGATTCTTTAACTAATTCTATCTACGTGAACAAACGGTTACAAATCTTTCAAAGGTTAACTTCTAAGTTCTAAGGTAAATTTATCACTTAACAGAGGGGTTAAACAGAGATATGTTGGCTCCATGTTTATTAGGTTATTGTGAATGGAGACAGGTAGTCTGGAGTGTTCAAACAAGAGCTTTGCTTCTAGCCATTCAGGCAGCTGTCTGTTGGTGGGGGGGCAGGGAACTCCACCGTCAGCTCTCATCCTGTAGTTTTTAGCAGATTCACATTGCTTTACAAAGCAAATCCAAACCTTTAGGTCTGAGAAACGCGGCGCCTTGTGGGATATAGCCGCTACTGTCTTTCAGAGACGCCCTTCAGAGCGTAACAGCATTTGAAATGCAAACCGTTCACATATTCCTTCAGGGCAAAGCTCTGCAAAACTCCTAAGACAAATCCTGTCTGCAAACACCTTTATATTAATTCATGGAGCAACAAGTTAACATAAACCTAGCTCAAGTAGTAGTGAATCGATTTCAGTCATTTTGAAGCAAGAAAATACTTCACAGAAAATAAAAGGACAAGAAAGAATAATGTGATTTCTAAAATCTTTGGTTGGTTATGTGTCTGAGATTACGTGGATCTGGCTGCAGGGTGTTAAGTACATTTCCAGTATGGCACTGTGAGTGTGATTTGGGGTATTGGAATTTTAAAGCCCTTTTGTTCCATGCTTGACAGAATCCTTTCTCTGAAATTAATAAAATACGAAAGCCACACCTGATTGTCTTAAAGGATGCCTGTGTTTGTTTGTTTGTTTGTTTGTTTATTTATTTATTTATTTAGAGGCAGAGTCTTGCTCTGTTGCCTGGGCTGGAGTGCCGTGGCATCAGCCTAGCTCACAGCAACCTCAAACTCCGGGGCTCAAGCAATCCTCCTGCCTCAGCCTCCCGAGTAGCTGGGACTACAGGCATGCGCCACCATGCCCGGCTATTTTTTTCTATATATTTTTAGTTGTCCAGCTAATTTCTTTCTATTTTTGGTAGAGACGGGGTCTTGCTCTTGCTCAGGCTGGTCTGGAACTCCTGACCTTGAGCGATTCTCTCGCCTCAGCCTCCCAGGGTGCTAGGATTACAGGCGTGAGCCACCATGCCCGGCCGATGCCTGTGTTTAAATAGAGAAATTGTTTTTATGACTAAGAAAATCATATAAAAAGCAAATACAATGTCCCATGTATGTAATGTGATGTCATATAATTGTGAAGTTTTTTTCTTCCTCCTCAATATCTTCCTGCTGCCCTGCTTCTGGGTCTCTTTCTTGTGGGGAAACCAGTTATGGCAGTGAGTTGAAGGAACTATTTATTAAGGCCCTCCTTCTAGGTGGGACTAAGGAGAGCGTTAACTTCTTATGGAACTGGCCATGGATCCTGTCGCTTTAGGAGCTGTCACTCTTTACTATTGAGGGGCTGTTCACAAATCTTCAAAAACCATGGGGAGAGTGGGGGCAGGGATATGCCACCAGACCCCCCCCCCGCCTTTTATTAGCACAATTGCAAAATGTCCCCATCTCCTGCCCAATGGGCCATAGCATTAGATCTGATGCTCTGGTAAGATCTCTTTGGGCCCTCAGAGATGTGTGTGCTCGTGAACACCTGGCAGGGAGCGCTGCGGCTGGGAGGATGAGTTCCAGGCCCACTTCCCCAGAGCGGTGGTTTGTGTCTCTCCTCGCAGCAGGCTTCTGCGGCCTTTTCCCTTGGTAATCATCACCACTAGTTCTGCTCAGTCCCTGAAAATAAGCACGTAGGCCCTTTTTATTTTAAGATTTTACTATTAAACAAAAATAGCAGTATTAGGAAATCACAAAAGTCTCAGACTTGTTTCCCTTCTGGAAGCCCCTTGGGACATAGCTTGTATTCCTTATGTTGGGCTTTCTTTTCCTTCTGACTTCTTCCCCCTCCTCCCATTAAAGGAAAAGTTTGCTCTCAAAGAAGCCTCATTCCCAGCACGTAGGCCTGAAGATACAGGGAATGCCAAATGGTCCATAATTTTTTGTTTTAGCCTGGGAGCTTGCATCTGAGGGGATGTCCCGTGGGTATTGGCTCTGAGACATTCAGAGCATTTCCTCAAAGCCCTCATTTTGAATCCAAATAACAGTTTCTCATCCAATGTGAAGTTTCATTGGGCCTGCCTTTCTCCAAAATCAGCTTAAATCATAACTATTCTGGACAATGTACAGTTTGTCCAAATGTGAATTCACAGGTATTATTTGATTAAGAAAGGATCCCTCAATTAGTAATGAGTGATGGTAAATTGGCCTGGCTGCTGACATCCTCGGGCAAAGTCCATGCTGGCTTCCTCTGTAAGTTGAATTCAGATGACATCTTTTGCTTTTGGAAAACAATATTCCAGACATGAAATAAGAAACTATGAGTCACACAATAAATATAATAGTAGGCTTGTGCCATGGCTGCTTTTAGAGTATTGTATTTTAGTGCTCGTTTAATTATCTGTTTGCTATAGAAGTTGGCAGTCCTGCCTTTTCTCTCCTGTAAACAAAATAATATTGTTTAATTCCTTCGCTACTATTGCCATAATAGTAGAAACTCTTAAATATTTTTTACAAAACAGATTTAGATTTGTTATGAATCTAAAATATTTCAGAGTTTCTTAACTTTTAACTGGAAATTTGATTTCTTTAGCTTACTGAGCATTGAGTGAAGTCAGGGGTATTGACTGCTGTTAACTGGTCAGTACCTTTTCTCCTCTGCAGCAAAATCTATATGGCAAGCCAAATGATAATCAGAAGTTTGCTTGGCGAGCATGGCGTCAGAGCCAGAGGGAGGTGGATGGCCTGAGTGGCATGTGTCCTACAGCCCCGGGAGCTGGATGTTCTCTCCACTCCAAAGATAGTGTTGTAGAGCAGAGCCAACTGCTTCTCCTCTTGGCTGGCCCAGCGCTGGAAACTGAGTGTGAATAGCCTCTCTTGTTAAAATAGAACACAAAACCCTCTAAAGTTTGAGCAGATGAGAGCTCTGGAAGACGAGACTGTGCATGCAGTTACCAGCTTGTTCTCCTGGATTTCCCCTCTCCTGCCAGTTCTCTCCCTTTCATCTTGGGTGTTCACCACCATCGTCAGCTCCAGGGGCATTTTGTGGTGCCCTCTAAAAAATCAGCCAAAGGCAAACATCAGACGTCTTCCTTTTGTTCTCGGCACAGCTGAGATAGGCTGGAACAGCAAAGAATATCTTATTAAAATTAGGAGAAAACTGTAAAAGCATCAGGCTGAGAGAGGGTAGATTTCTGTGCTTGGTGCAAAAGGTTAGGAGATACAAGCTAAACAGTTAATCATGACCAGGTTAGACAGTGACTTCATTTTCTAATGTGATGCCTTTTTCCAAGAGTACTGCCTTTTTCAAAGTATCTTTACCTCAGGCAGCTACAACTGAATAGCTTACATATCCTTTATCAGCCTGGTTTACTTTTGCAGATGACTCATCTCATTTTAACAGTCTTTTAGTTCATTCTTAGAGTTGTACCATTTCTGATGTTGTCCTTACATTCTGGGGACATGTCACAAAGCCCAGAATGCACTGATTACAAAATAAGCGTGCCAGAGTCATAGGAATGACTTCTTTTTCTGTCTTGTTCAGAATATCATTATGAAAGCATTTAAAAAAATACTGAATATTTTGAGTCAATAGCAGCCATTGTTTTTGATGTTCAAATTCATCTTTGGCCAATAGGAAGGAACCTATTTAGTGGCTCTTGTGTCCTTTTGACAGAACCCCATTAATCTTGGAGCACTTCTTTACTTTTTGAGTTCATCAAGATGTTTCAGATTCATCTTGTACTTTTTCTGGCCCAGACCTGGAATCAGTCACTCCTCAAAGGAGCTTTTTGTTCCTTTTAGTGGAGAATGGTCTTCACAAACTGGGGCTGGAGGGTGTTCATTGTTGCTGAGTTGGCCCTACTTCTAAACCTATTTAGTGGATATGTGGTGGGTTTGTGTGTGTGTGTGTTTTGTTTTGTTGAGATAGGGTCTCACTATGTTGCCCCGTGGCCTGATCTTAGATCACTGCAACCTCGAGCTCCTGGGCTCAAGTGATCCTCCTAGCCCAGCCTCCCAGGTAGCTGGGTCTACAGGCATGTGCCACCATGCCTGGCTTTTAAAATTTAACCTATTATTAGTATAACATGTTATTCCAAAATTAAAACTACATAAGGCACATCGAGAGAAGTCTCCATTTTTCATTCTTGTCTCCTCCATGCTATTCCCTCTTCTGTAAATTTTTTTAAAATTAGGTTTTGGTTTATCCAGTACTTCTATTTCTAAATATTAGCACACACAAGTATCTTTATATCCCTCACACCCTTTCCTTCCTCATTCATTTTTATGGTAAATAGTCCATTGGTGAAAATACTGCTTGTTCTCACTTACAAGTAGGAGCTAAGGGTACACATGGTCACCCAGAGTGCTAATAATGGACATTGGAGACTGAGAAAGGGGGACGGTGGGAGGGAGGTGAGGGATGAAAAATTACCTATTGGGTACAGTGTACACTACTCTGGTGATGGGTACACTAAAAGCCTGGACTTCACCACAATACAGTTCATCTATGTAACCAAAAACCACTTGTACCCTTAAATCTATTGAAATTTTGAAAAATACTCTACTGGTGAATATCATAGTTTGAGATTTTTTTTAAACTGTAATGCTGGTTAATAGTTCAGAACTACTGAAGTCCGGCTGGAGAGATAAGGAAACACTTCCTTTTAAAACTTTTAAATAGGAACAATTTTTTCTTGAAGCCCACTTTTCTAAGAGAAACCACCATTAAAAATTGTTTTTCGTGCTCTCCATGCCTCCCTAAGCAACCAGGAAAAGAGTTCACCGCAACTGGGGATGACACTCGTGCTTCCCCATCTGCCACATTCGTCCTGCGGTCGGTTGACCGTCTCTTCCCAGGCTGCTCGGATGAGGTGGGCAGTTGCATCTTGCGCCCTTTGGTGTCCCCTCCAGCCCCTCCCAAGGGGAGAAGCGCAGAAGTCTCTGCCGCTGTTTCTGGTCCCTGAGCGCAGTTGCTCACCCGCCGGCTCCCCGCCAGAGCCGGGGCGCCCCGCCTGCGCACGGCGGTGCCGGGATTGGGGGCGGGAGCGCCGCCTCCGTCTCCCGCGCTCGCTCCCGCCCTCCCTCCCCGCCCCGAGCCCTCGCCTGCCTCCGCCGTGCAGGCTCCGCACTGCAGATGCCCCTGGCTCCCCTGCGCTCGGCGGTGCCCCGCAGGTCCCCCTGACCCTCGAGCACCGGCTGTACCCTCGCTGCTCCCGAGGGACCCTCGCCTGCGCTCGTTCGCCGAGCCCCGGGAGCGAAGCCGTTAAGCCTGTGGGGCAGCGGGGACCGAGGCGGACGGCGGGCGCGCCGGAGCCCGGGGCGCTCTCGGATGCGGCAGGACAAGCTGACCAGCTCTCTGAGGCGCGGGGGAAGATGCCTGAAGCGGCAGGGTGGCGGCGGCGTGGGCACCATCCTGAGCAATGTGCTCAAGAAGCGCAGCTGCATTTCCCGGACCGCGCCCCGGCTGCTCTGCACCCTGGAGCCGGGTGAGGACCCGGGGCTGCAGATGGGGCGCTGGAAAGTAGCTTGGCGCCCGGGAGCTGGTGCTGCTCGCGCTTCTGCCTCAGCTGGACTCCGCCTAGGCCGGGGGGCGCCCGCACGCAGCCCGGTGCGGGCCACCG
>RJWJ010010564.1:0-46608 GCA_004363605.1 Indri indri | reverse complement strand
TTAATACTTCTCTGTTGTTTGATTTTAGTAGTGTCTCTTATATTAAGATATGTTCTGATGTATTCTGCTATGCTTGCATGTATGTGTATGTTTATAATATTAACCACCTTTTCTTTGTTCTTTTTCTTCCATCTACTGAAGCATTTCATAACCCTGGGTGCATACAATAACTACCTAGGAACTTTTCAAAAAAAAAAAAAAAACAATAGTGCCTAAACTTTACCCCCAAATCTCAGGGGAGGAAAGTGATATCAGTATTTTTTAAAAGATTCTTATATTCAGTCAGGGCTGAAAACTCAAATGTCATACTATTTCTATTTCCATAATGTTTCCCCTTAAATTCTCAACAATCACAAATTTATAGTTTTCTACCAATGGCTAGACTAAAACAATTGTATCAGTCAAGGTAAAATCAGAGAAGCAGAACTGAGAATGATCCAGACTAAGGGACCTTAGTCAACCTTATGCAGCTGTGCTTGGTAGAGGAGCAATCTGTTGGCCTGCATCTGGCGTTGGGCGTGATGTTACCATAGGTCAGCCAGACCAGTAGTTGGGAAGGAAAGCTGAACAAGAACAAGAGCAGGGACAAACTAGAAACTTCTAGAAAAAAATGGAGATTGCATCTGTCCCTCATTACTCCAATTTATGTGACTTGGATGGCCTGAGGCCTGCAGGAGTAGCTGGCACACTTAGCTATAGAGCTGTACGTATCTTTGGCCCAGGACTCAGAAAAGCTTGAGGAGATGTTGCAGGAGCTGGAGGAGCCGCAGGCTGGGTGCTGCCCCACGCCAACGATGTGAGCCAGGAGATCAGCAACAATGTGCATGAGGTACCACAGCGCTGGCACCCTGCAGTGGTCTTCCAGAGTGTAAAAATTATAGCTGCTGCTTCCCTTATGACTTTCAAATCTCAAGCAAATTTCTCTGTGGTCAACTGCATTGAAATTTGGACACTAAGTGCCTGGAGTTAGGTCACACTTCAGAGGTTAATGGCTCAGTTCTCTACGAGATCTACTCTCAATTTAAATACCAGCCACAAGCTCAGGGATTCCCAGGTCACCCACATGTCTGACCAACTGGCTACAAATTCAGAGGTTCCCACTACACCTCAGGTTTGATAATTTGCTAGAAAGACTCACAGAACTCAGGAAAAAGTTATATTTAAGATTACAGATTTATTTTAGCAAAAGAACACACATCAAAACCAGCCAAGAGATGAGATGCACAGGGTGAGACCTAGGAGGGTCCCAAATGTGAAGCTTCCATGTCCTCTCCCCATGAAGTCAGGAGGCATTGCCCCCCTGGCACGTCAGTGTGTATTACCAGCAAGAACCTTGTCTGAGTGTCAATGTCAAGTGTTTTTATTGGGGTTTCATTACATAGGCACCATTGATTGAATCCTTGGCCACATGACTGAACTCAATTCAATCTCCAGCTCCCTCTCCTCCCAGGAGGTCGGACCGATACCACATGGCTTAAAGCCCCAACCCTGGGATCACATGATCGAACTTTCCAGCATGGCCAGGCCTCATCCTGAAACCACCTTGGCACCTGCCCCGAGTCATCTCAGTAGCATAAATGATCAGGGCCTACCAGGAATAATAAACACACTCCTATCACTTGGGAAATTCCAAGAATTTGGAGGCTCTCTCCCAGGAACCAGGAACAAAGGCCAGTCAAATTCTTTTTATTATACAACTAAATGGGAACTGGACAGAGAGGGGAATTCTGGGAACCATGGTTCCACCTTAGCTAAGCTTACACAGTAAAAGGCCACCGCAACAGTGTTGTACCTGTCTTCCCTGCACCACACCTTCAGCACACCTCACGCTCCTTGCTGCTTCTCTGACTGCTAGCGTATGGACCACCTCCAGTGCTGTATCACAATCACTTGGATTTTAGTTTCAGATTGCCATCAATATTTTAAAATAGTATCCCTTCTCATTTAAAAAAGTTGAATTTATAGAACGAGAGAGTAGAATGGTGGTTACCAGAGGCTGGGAGGGGTGAGAGAGGGCAAAGGGGAGATATTGGTCAAAGGGTACAAAGTTGCAGTCAGATAGGAGGAATAAGTCCTGGTGATCTAGTGCACAGTATGGTGATCGTAGTTAATAATAATGTATATTTTTAAATAGCTAAAAGAGAGGATTTTAAATTTTCTCACCCCCACCAAAAAATGGTCAATATTTGAGGTGTCAGGTATGCAAATTACCCTGATTAGATCATTCCACAATGTATACATGTAATGAAACATCACATTGTATTTCATAAACATATTCAATTGTTATTTGTCAATTAAAGATAAAAAAATAAAAAAATCAAAAAAGTTATCCCTTCTTTCTCTCTCTCTCTCTCTCTTTTTTTAAAGACAGAGTCTCACTCTGTTTCCCCAGGCTAGAGTGCAGTGTGATCATCATAGCTCACAGCAACCTCAAATTTTCAGGCTCAAGTGATCCTCCTGCTTTAGCTTCCCAAGTAGCTGGGACTACAGGTGCACCCCACCACACCTGGCTAGTTTTTAAATTTTTCTGTAGAGACAGAGTCTCACTATGTTGCTCACGCTGGTCTCAAACTCCTGATCTCAAGAGATCCTCTCACCTTGGTCTCCCAAAGTGCTCGATTTACAGGCATGAATCACTGTACCTGGCCTTAAATTATCCCTTTTCTTACTGCCTTAAGCTTCACACTTATGTGATTCTTTAGATTTAATTATTAACTAAGTTTTCCTCTTAGCTCATCACTCTTTGCTATATCCTACTTCTATTATTATAGAATAATTATAAACTTATACTACTTTCTATAATATATTAAATAAATAAAAAGAATTAATTTTAAAATTTCACACTTCTAAGCAGAAAGCATGATTGGCCAACAAATTTGAAATGAGGTAGATTTCATTTCGTTCAGGTCTTGATATATTAAAATGTAGATGTGAATAATTTTTTGCAATAGCTAGCATTCATTGAATATTTACTATGTGCTGAGCCACTTATGACTGTTTTACAGAAGAGAAAGTTCAGATTTATAGAAGTTAGATAACTTCCCCAAGATTACACAATGGTGAAGCCCAATTCATATCCAGTCAGTCTAATTTCAGAGATCAAGCTCTTAACCATTATGCTTATTTTAATTATGTATGACAGCATCAAAGGTAGACAAAATTGTTTTTATGGCTTGATATTTGAAATTCTTGTATTTTGTGCTTAGAATAAGAAATTATTTAATTTTTATAATTTTGGCATTTTTTCCCTCAGTAAATGATAATCTAAAAGATGCCAAGGGTATAACTACTTATGCAACATTTAAACTTATAGTTTTTATTCACGAGAAAGCCAAATTGAATAGAATCATTATTAAATTTATCTTAATACGATTTTTCAAGTATGAAGATCTAGTGATACACCATTTTTGAGTAAGTAATCATTTTCTTAGTATAGGTGTTTCTTCATGCAAATAAATTTTCATTTCCTCTCTTTTTCTTGAGGTCTTGAATTGTGATTATTTGGATTCAATTTTTATGGAACAACATCATCTTTCAGCAAATCTGGACATTTTTATGTGCTTTGTTACCTTGCTTTATTTTGACATCAATGCACAATGTATTTGCTTTTTTAAAAAACAATAAGTATAATGTTCCTCAAATGCATTAATATTTCTTTGCCTAAGAAAAAAGATTGTGGTCCAGTTCCTGGTAATGAAGGCAAAAATGCAGGTTTCCAATTTGTTTCAGTTACCTATTACTGTTTAACAAACCACCCCCAAATTCAGTGGCTAAAGGACCAATTATTTGACCCAGGGTTCAACAGGGATGGCTCTTCTCTGCTCCACATAGCATCACCAGGGTGGCTTGCTCATGTGGCTGTCAAGTTGGTGCTGGGTACTGTCTGGGACTCAGTTAGGGCTATGAGTTGGGTGCTTTGGTTTCTCTCCATGGGAGCCTGCTTGGTCTTCCTGCAGCACTGTGTCTGGGTTCCAAGGGTGAGCATCTCAAGAGAGCAATGTGGAAGTACATGGCATTTTATAATCTAGCCTGAGAAGTCACTTCTGCTATACTCTATGTTCAAAGTAGTCACAATTGTCTATCCAGTTTCAAGGAGAGGGGGGCATGGAGCCTGCTACTCCAATGAGAGGAGTTTCAGAGTCATTGTGTAAGAGAAGAGTATGGGACAGAAACTATTGTTGTGACCATCTTTTAAAAATGCAGTCTGCCACACCATTGTTCCAGAACGTGGATCCTGCAAACACCACCACCAAATCCAATTACTATTGTTTTCTTCTAGCGACTTTATTTTTAATTTTTCCTATGTAGGTGTTAATCCATTTATACTTTATTTTGGTGTAAATTGTGAAGTCAGGAGCCAATTAAATTTTTTCCAGATAACTACCCAGTTGCTAACAAAATTTATTATAAATCCATCCTTTCCCTATGCTACATTTGGGGAATGTTTGTCCCCTCCAAAACTCACGTTGAAATTTAATTGCCAATGTAACAGTATTGGGAGGTGAGGCCTTTAAGAGGTGATTAGGCCAGGAGGGCTTCACCCTCATGGGTGGATTTAACCCCTTAATAAACGAGCTTTCAGGAATGGGCTCTTTCTCTCAGCCCTCCACCTTCTGCCATGCAAAGATCCAGTCTTTCCTTCCCCGGGAGGACGAAGTCTGCAAGGCTCCATCTCAGAGGAAGAGAAGGTCATTACCAGACACTAATGGTGCTGGCACTATGACCTCAGACTTCCCAGCCTCCAGAACTGTGAGCCAATACATTTCTGTTTGTTATAAATTATTCCGTCTCGGGCATTCTGTTATAGCAGCACAAACAAACTAATATACCCCACTTATAAGAAATGGTATTATTACCATATTCTGGCCGGGCGTGGTGGCTCACGACTGTAATCCTAGCACTCTGGGAGGACGAGGCAGGAGGATCGCTCAAGGTCAGGAGTTCAAGACCAGCCTGAGAAAGAGTGAGACCCTGTCTCTACTAAAAATAGAAAGAAATTAGTTAGACAACTAAAAACATATAGAAAAAATTAGCCAGGCATGGTGGCGCATGCCTGTAGTCCCAGCTACTCAGGAGGCTGAGGCAGAAGGATTGCCTGAGCTCAGGAGTTTGAGGTTGCTGTGAGCTAGGCTGATGCCACGGCACTCTAGCCTGGGCAATCGAGCAAGACTCTGTCTCAAAAAAAAGAAATGGTATTATTACCATATTCTAACCCCCCTCCATTGTGTTAGGTCTATTTGTCTATTCCTGGACCTTATATTAAATGTCTGACTATTTATGCCCTAGAAACTAATTATTGCAGGACTAGTTTCCCCCACACCTATGTGATCACTCTTATTTTTCAGATTTTTGCATGTTTATTTTTCTATATGAACTTTATAATCAGCTTGTCTAGTTTTAAAACAGAGTCTATTGGTTTTCCATCAAAATGGTAACTATTAATTTTTAAATTTTTTCTGTTATTAATGAGATTGGCTATTTTTGCTTCTTTGTACCAGCCAGTTATATTTCTTTATGAATCATCTGTTTATATCATTTGTCCATTTTCCTTTTGGGGTTTTAGATTTTGCTTATTGAACCATAAAAGCTCTTTGTATTTAAGAATATCAGAACTTTGTTTGAAATATTTCTTGTAAATGTTTTCCCCAGTTAGTTAATGTTGCTTCTAATTTTTTTGAAGTCTTGAAATAAATAGTAAACGTGTGTGTGTGTGTGTGTGTGTGTGTGTGTGTGTTTGCGAGTGTGGTTGTGCGTGTGCATGGGTAGCAGGTGAAAGCTAACCATGTTTTCTTCTGGGTTTCTTCTGCTCTTTTGAGATTTACACATTCTTTCTCACCCAAAAACAAATAAAATGTTCAGTCATCTTTTTAGGTTTTTTTATGACTGTTTTTATATTTAGCTATTTAATCCATCTGAAATTTATTTTAGTATATTGTATAAAGTTCTGGCTAAAGCAGCTTTTTCCCCTACTCAATTTCTCCAACATTGTTAAACAAATGCTTTTTATTTATCTATTCTTCTCAGAACACAAAATAAGATTAAAAAAACACTACCTTTCAAGTTTGAAGAAAAATTCAATTATGATTTTGACTGTGATTGTGTGAAGCCTCAAACTAATACAGGAAGAACTGGCAATATAGTCTGAATGTGAATTTAAGGTCCTTTACTTTAAGAGGAAGGTAGGCCTTTTCCCAAATTTGATGATCTGTAAGTTCTAAATTAAAATATATAATTTCTGTTCATAAGGAAATAATTCTATTAAAATTTTTTTTCTTTTCTTTCTTATTTATTTTAATTTCAGGATATTATGGGGGTACAAACATTTTGGTTACATATAATGCCTTTGCCTCGCCCAAGCTAGAGCTACAAGTGTGCCCTTCCCCCATACAGTGTGCTCCACACCCACTAGTTGTGAGTTTACCCACCCCCATCACCCCCATCCCACCTATCTGGCACCCAACGAATATTACTTCCATGTGAGCACCATAGTGTTGATCAGTTAGTACTAATTTGATGGTGAGTACATGTGGTGCTTGACCAAACAACCCCATTAAAAAGTGGGCAAAGGACACGAACAGAAACTTTTCAAAAGAAGACAGAATAATGGCCAGCAAACATATAAAGAAGTGCTCAACATCTCTAATCATCAGGGAAATGCGAATCAAAACCACAATGAGATATCACCCAACTCCAGTGAGAATGGCCTTTATCAAAAAGTCCCAAAACAACAAATGCTGGGGTGGATGTGGAGAGATAGGAACACTCTTAAACTGCTGGTAGGACTGCAAATTAGTACAACCCCTGTGGAAAATAATCTGGAGATATCTCAAAGAACTAAAAATAGAACTACCATTTGATCCAGCAATCCCACTGCTAGGCATCTATCCAAAGGAAAAAAATACATTCTATAATAAAGACATCTGCTCTTGAATGTTTATTAAAATTTTTTATTGTGGTAAAGTATATGTAACACAAAATTTGCCATTTTCATCATTTTAAGGTATAGAAGTCGGTGGCGTTTAGTACATTCACAAACTTGTGCAACCGTCGCCCTATGTATTTCTAAAACTGTTTCATCACCCCCGAAACAAACTCTGAACCCATTAAGCAGTAACATCCCATCGCCCCTCCCCCAGCCTCTGGTTACCTCTAATCTACTTTCTGTCTCTATAAATTTGCCTATTCTAGTTATTTCATATATGTGAAATCATGTAATATAGTCACGTGCCACATAACAATGTTTCAGTCAACAATGGACTGCATATACAATGACGGTTCCGTAAAATACTAACACCATATTTTTACTGTACCTTTCTATATTTCAGTGTGTTTAGATACACAAATACTTACTATTATGTTGCAATTGCCTAGAATACTCATTATAATAACATGATATATGGGTTTGTAGGCTAGGAGCAATAGGCTATGCCATACGGCCTACATGAATAGTAGGTATACCACATAGGTTGTGTAAGTACACTTTGTACAACTATGAAATTGCATTTCTCAGAATGAACTTTCATAATTAAGCAACAGATGACTATGTTTGTCCATAATGTTTTCAAGGGTCACCCATATTGTATTTTAATAACACGCATCAGAGCTTCATGTCTTTTCGTGGCTAATATTCCATTGTATGTATATACCACATCTTGTTTATCTATTCATGTGCTGATGGACACTTAGGTTGTTTCCACCTTTTGGCTATTGTGAATAGAAATAATTCTGTTTTAATCACTTGATTATCATCTATCACCGAAGCTTTCACATTGTTTTCTAAAGAAATAAATAGGTGATTAGTCTTTGAACAGCCCTTAAAACCAACTATGCTAAAAAACAAAGAGTCAGCTTAAACAGGCTACAGGAAGAAGCCCAGCACCCAGAATTTCACTGGATGTATGTATAGCTCTGTTTCCTGTTTTGCTTAACTTACTTTTCCAGAAACACACTTCAAAAAAAAAAAGAAAAAAAAAAAAAAAGAAAAAAATGAAGAATAGCCGTTTTAAATTGCAAAGTGTCCTGTTTTCTGTTGTTATGCTCTTGGAGAATTTTAAGAAGAGCCTAAAAGAATAAAAAATGGTTTCTATGAAAACAAATAGAACATTCTCAAATATCTGCCAAAATATACTTTCTGAGGGAGACGAAAATACAATAAAATAGTTATTTATTGAGAGCTTATGACGTGGTTGGCACATGAACTGATATAATCTTCATAGCAACTTTAAAAAGTAAGGGATAGGTTTTTCAAAAAATTTCATAAATGAGGAAAAGCAATTTAGATAGGTTTCATTACTAGTCCAAGGTCACACGGATAGTGATTGGTACAGCCAGGATTTGAATGCAGATCTTTCTGACTCCTAAACCCATGTTCTTAAACACTGTAGTACCACATAGTATCTCCCCCCACACCATGAAGTGTTTTGCTTTGGAAATATTAATAACTGTTTAGATATGGCAAAAAAGAAAAAAAAGTGAAATTAATTTACTAATTTTTGTCTGTAATTTTTTAGTCCATATCTTTTCCCCTTAGAATGAAATTGAAAGATCACCTTGAGGTCAGTGCGGAATTAGAAGACAGGCAATGGAAGATGTCTTCCTGTTTAGAATATGTAGAATTAGTAATCAAAGTGTTCTCTAAAGTGAAATACATTTCCCATTGCTTTGATGGGAAGCAAAATAGATACAATAAACTCCAAGAATGGTACTGAAGAGTTTGTGGGGTTCACATTTATGGCAATGCCTAAGTTTAGCAGCTTCGCCTTTACAATTTTTGTAAAATAAAATGAGATGTGCACAATTAGATGAAACAAAAATAGATCATTAAAAATTTTAGTGGTAGCACACAATGAGGACTAAAATTCAATGGTAAATGATAAGCTCTGAAGAGTGTTTGATTTCCTCAACATGCTTCCGCTGTATTAGTTTATTCTCAGTCTTGTCTTTGTTCATGACAATTTAAAAAAATGGAAAGCCCCTTTGATTTAAGCTAATTATGCAATTTCCCCAACAATTATGTTTCTACATGATGGTTTTTTTGTTGTGTTGTTGCAAGATCTCTCCCTTTCAAAATTAAATACCAAGAGTTGTTATGCTTATTTAAAATTTAATGCAAGTGTTTGAAGTTGGTACTTAATTTTATCATGTAGAAATAAAATTACTCTTGTCAGCACCTATATTTGAAAAATGTTGTTAGGACAATTTAATTATTTTAAAAAAGTTCATTCAAAGGAAAAGATTGATTTGTTAAAATGATAAATCTAAGGCTTGTCCCAACAGCTGTGCTTCTGTGCCTATGGTTTTGTTCTCTCAGAACCTTTTGTACATATCCCTTTCTAAGTTTCATTCCTCTCTCCGCCTCTTTCCCTTTCATTTCTGGAGTTTTTCCTTTTGGTTGCAGTGTACTCTTTACTCTTAGCAAACTGTGCTCCTTCACTACTTTCCTTTTATTCTCTCCAGGATACCAAGAAAGAACCTTTATTACCTGTGTTGTCAACTCACAATTCTCTTGTTTCTCAAGGGGCAGAACTTTGCGTTCTAGTGTCAAATACAATGATATCTTTTCAGATCTCATCTTGAATTTGATACCAACGACTTAACATCTTCATTCAAACTCTCTCTTCCTTAATTTCGGTAATGTTGCATTTTTAAAACCTCTTTCTACCATTTTGAACAATTATTTGTCTCTTTTTCTGAATTCATGTCTTCACTCACCATTTAAATACACGCAATCTCCAAAGTGAGTTCTGCATGAGTTAGGAGTTGTTAGTTAGGTAGTAAAATTAGGGGCTGAAAATAGTGGCTTACCCTTCTAGAGATTCTTCTTTCCCAGAAACCAAGTTTCTAGTTAGTGTGGAAGCTCCTCTAAGTCATCACAGAGAGACTTAGGTCTTTGAGTTTCACCATCCTCACCACTGGTTGGTGAAGAAAGAGGTGTATTTGATGGGCAATGATCACGTTTCTGCCACAATCTGTTTGTTCAAATGCTGGCTACATGATCAGAAATGATCAGCGTTTATAATTGGTGAGTGGAGTGGGCCTATTATACAATAAAAACAGTGATTTATTTGTACTATTTATTAAGGACCTACCATGTGTCAGGCATTATGTTGTTTTCATATATATGATCACAAGTAGTGCTATGACTGTTTTAAAGAGGAGGAAAATGAGTCAAAGAGATTAGAGTCGTGTTTAAGGGAAATCAGATAAAAAGCAGCCAAGGTAGGGTTTGAGTTCAGCTTCATCTCCAAAGCCTATTGTCTTTTTCATTATACATGGCCCATACTGACTTTTCATTCATACCCATATTCTTTTGTCCAATAATCATTTAGACTATTCTAGTTTGATGTCATAATTTCTTATGGCATTAACATTGGACTATTTAAAATGATAAAGTTGTCTAAATTTGGCTGCAGTGAGAATTACTAATTGATTCAAACTTGTTATCAAGACACCTAGAGATCAGGTAAGTTGGTAGCGTGGGAGGTGGTTAAATCTAAACAACGTGTAGGAGTAATAGTAATAGTGACAGAAACAACTCAGACTTAACTCTCTGATGTCCCCCACCTGAATAACATAGGATCTCAGCTCTCTCCACAGCCTCCTGCCCAAGTATTTCTAGGACTCCTAAATAAGTCCACCCCACAGGACATTGTCTTTGCTTTGGTAGGAACCACTGCAAGTACACTAGACTTCTCGCAATGCCAAAGTTTCAGAGTGGTTTCTGGTGAAGTGAGCAAGGATGTGGTTGGATTTTTCTTTTAGGAATGAGTGATGAGAAAAATAAAGGGATCTCCCATTTCTAATTTCTGTCCCAAATCTTGAAATTTACTCCACCTTTTTACAGAGGAATAAGAGAGGCCGGGTGCAAGAGGCCAGTAATGCTGTGTTAGCTTCTTCCTTATGGAAACAAACATCAAAAATGGAGAGGAAACATTCCTTTGTTCCCCTTCCCTGCTACTGCCTTGCTTAGGTTTTGTCTCTTTTAATTTTATTGTGCTACTGGGGAACTCAAGCAGTGTGTGTGATACATTATCATATATGCTTTTTCTTGAAAAGCTCTTTTAGAATACCTGCAGTCTCTCTGTTCTCCATAGGACTTAGGCAGGAGTCCAGTAAGGACTAAGCTAGGAGAAAAAATGACGTGATAGTTGCCGTGCTGTCAGAATTAATCTTTTCCTTCTTCCGACTTAGCTTTTGTGCTGCATTGTGCTCTTTGTTTCTGGCTGCTGCTTCCTTAGTTGGATTCTCTACCAGGGAACTCATTGCTCTTCCAAGAAATAGACTTCAGGTGGGCTTGTCTCTCCGGTTTGTTCTACATGTGCCCACATGTACAAATTAAGTTGACAATCTCCTTGATGTGCTGATTAGGTTTAAAAGTTTGCAAAAAATAAAATGCTCAAGGTTGGGATGGGCCTATAGCTGTACTTTTTAGACAACTTGCAATCATTTTCACTCCCATAGCTTCAGCTATCTTCTCTATGTAGATGACTTCTAAGCTCAAGTCTCTATTCCCGCCCTCTTTCCATCTGCCCGCTGGATATCTCCATGCAGATGTCCCTCTGTGTTAGCCGCCTCCAAGCAGAGGGTTTTCCAGCACAATTTCCGCCTTTCCAAAACTGAGCTCATCAACTCTTACCTGTTCTTCCGGCAACATGTTATTTCCATTGGGATTCTCTTTTATTAATACTTACAGATATAATCATCCTGGTTGCTTAGGTCCAAGGCATTCTGTTTGTCTGGGATATTGTCACCCATGATATTTGTTGTCAAAGTTTTCCTTTCAGGATCTAACTCAATTTCATCCTCCTGTATCTCTTCAGTCAAAATGAATTCCCTTTCCCCATATTCCTACAACACTCTATGCTTCTTTAAGGTATTGGTACGATCTCCTTTATATTGTTTTGTACCTCCTGATTTGCTTACAGAAGTAAATCAAATGAGTACCTACTATATATTCAGTGTTCTACACGTTTTTATTTAATCAGTATACAATCCAGTTTACAGATGGGAAAATTAAGGCTGTTCCCTTATTTGTAAAAGAAACAACTCCAAAATCTTAAATTCTTAAATACCTGTAGTGTCAAGTATAGTAAATACCAGTGTAATAAATGTATTTTTATTTCTGTATTCTAGCATAGTGTTTCATATACACTAAGTACTCAGCGTTTGTTGAACTGAAATAAAATGCAATTCAAATTTCATAAAAACCTTCAGAGTGCCCATTTTGTACAAAATACATTTTAGAGATTACAATTTTGGCTGCCGTATTTACCCTGCATAGTCAAAGAGGGTAAAGGCAAAAGATTTATCATCCTTTATTCCTCCCCAGACCATTGGAGGGAAGTAAACAGCAGTTATCAGTTATCAGCAATATACCCTGATATCATTTGTCAAGATGAAGTTCCACAAAACAGGAAGAGAAGAGATATCATTATCAACCAGTAAGTATCCATTGGGTACCTATTGCCTATTTAAACATGGCTTATAAACTGTAGGACAATTTATAGGTATGTGATAGTCTCTTTAGTTTGGTGACTATTAACTAGTACCACCGTCATTACTATATGACTCTATGCTAGTCTTATGAAAGTGCAAAAATAAATGTATTCTGTAAATTAAAGTCTACTTTAATAGAATGGTGACAAAGTATATCAGATAAATCTCCCAAGGAACATAATTGTAACAATGTTAGGTTTATTAACTTGCTGTAACAACAAAGGAACCAGGGGCCTTTCCTAAGAGAAAGTAGGGAAGGATTTTTTAAAATACGGTATTTGGGATGATTCTAAAGAGGAACCAGGGGAGTGGAGATCAGCTCTGGATTGATTATCACAGCCATCTTTATTCAGGATGTGGGAGGAACAAAGCTGGGCTGGGGAAGCACTGGTAAGAAGGCAGCAATTAAAAAAAAAAATTAAAAACCATGTAAATATTCACAATAGCTAAGGGGCAGAAACAATCCAAGTGTCCATGGATGGATGAATGGTTAAACAATTGTGGTATACGCATATAATGGAATATCATTCAGCTTTCAAAAGGAAGGAAATTCTGACATATGCTACAATATGGATGAAACTGGAAGACACTATGCTAAGTGAAATAAGCCAGATATAAGGAGACAAATACTGCATGAATTTACTTACATGAGGTACCCAGAGTATTCAAATTCATAGAGACAGAAATGCCAGGGGTTAGGGGTGGTGGGTGGATGGAGACAGGGAGTTAGTGTTTAATGGGTATGGAGTTTCAGTTTGGGAAGATGAAAAAGTTCTGGAGATGAATGGTGATGATGGTTGCACTATAGTGTGAATGTACCTAATACCACCATGCTGTACAAGGAAAATGGTTAAAATGGTAAATTTTATATTATGTATATTTTACCACAATTGAAAAAATAAAAAATATGTAAAAAAGCAGTGATCTCTCAAAAAGGAGAGGGTTCATGTGTCTTTGGCTATGTCCTATTAGAAACATTGTCTTATTATTTGTGGAGGGAAAGATTAAAAAAAAAATAGAAACATTGTCTTAGATTCTGTTAGAAAAATCACAGTGTGATTACCAGCAGTGCTGAGAAGCAGACTCAGAAGCTCATTTTCTTGAAAACTACAAAGTTAGGATAAATGTGTAATGTGTCTGAAAACCCTTTATCTGAATCTCTGCTTCAGAGTTGGAAATCGAAGCTGCTTTTCTGTGTCAGTGACCCACAAACTCAGCTTCTTTAAGCAAGAGATGTTCCGTTTTCACTGAAATGACTTCAAATAACAAAGTTTCTGATAGTCTATAGAGAACAAGATTTCTTGGTACTATGTCCTTGATGTTAATTAACATAAGTAGTTTTTATAGATTCACAAGAAAATCGACAAAGCAAAGTTTCTGAACAGAGTAATGTAGCTTTGAAATAAATCCAGTTAAGAAAGGAAAAGGGACGGAATGATTGAGTCCATTGTGGGATCAGGCTGCTTTCAGATTCTGGGGCCCCATACTTTTGTATCTGTCGTCCCTCTTACATACTTGGTTTGGATTTGTGAATTTGATGTATGTATTACTGTACTTTGGGACATTAATCTTTAAGATTATCAGTACAATGATCTTACACACAAAACAAACTACAAATCTCCTTACATTATAACACTATTTACTTAAAAGTTATGCTTATTGTTATAAGGAAAGTACATCACTATATTTGAATAAAAGCTGGTTACCAAAATGTCCACACATAATTTTAACTACCCATTATTTAAAAATTATGATCATAAATTTTCAGGATGTAAGTTCTTAAATATAAACACTATCATTGAAGTTGTAATTTGTAATAAAACTAGTCAATGTTCCAGTAGTAAAGTTGAAAACAAAAGGTGTTCTTTGAGAATGGAGGATACTGAAAAGCCCAGCTGATGAAAGTTTCTATACTTTAACTGCTTCTATTTCCTATGAATCAAATTTAAAACTGAGAAAAAACTAAAGAAGAAATGCAGACCATTTCTTATAAAGTAGGCTACAAATGAGTAAAAAGCTATAGTAAAACAATGTGACTCATCAGGCAATGCAGTTACATTATATACACACTGTCCATAATAAAAATCTTTAACACATTTTGATGAACCTTCAAGGAGAGTTTCTCTGGGCCCGGGCGAGGTGGTGGGTTGGGTACACCAAAGAAGTAAAAGGTGAAATCCAATACATTACAGTATCCTTAAAGCTCTGATAAGGCAACAAACTTTCTCTCCCACAAAAACCAGCTCACCAGGTAGGCATTACTAAACGATGGACTACAGGCTCTGTAATTAGCGGCAATATAGCTTTCGGCAAAATATATCGAGAAGGCTGAATCAACATTTGTGACAAAGTTGCACTCTGCACACAAATTTGCTACTGAATAGCCAAGATTTAAGAGACTCAGGAAATCTGACACTCCCGAGCCCACGGTCCCCGGTTGGTGGTGACCACCTCCACTCCTGGATTGGAAGAGAATAAAGTTTTTTCTTTCTTTCTTTCTCTCTCTTTTTTTTTTAGAGAGAGTCTAGCTCTCTCACCCAGGCGGGAGTGCAATGGAGCCACCATAGCTCACTGTAACCTGCTCTCCTGGGCTCAGGCGATCCTCATCCGAAACCCCCGCACTCTCTCAGCCCTTGAGTAGCCAGGACTACAGGCATCGGCCACCCTGCGGAGGTAATTTTTATTTTACTTATTTATTTATTTTTAGTAGAGAAAGGGTCTTTCTATATTGTCTAGGCTGGTCTGGAATTCCCGGCCTCAGCGATCCTCCTGCCTTGGTCTCTCAAAATGCTGGGATTACAGGCATGAGCACCACCCCTAGTCAAAAGATACTTTGATCAAAGCCGAGCAGAGGACAGAGTAGACAGCACTGTTTTAGTTCATTTTAATTTAGTTTGCTCCATAGATCTGTTATACCAGGATGAGATTTAACTTTGAGAACTTTTAAGGCTAGAGTAGAAAATTATTACCACTGACACCTAATAGCTGAACTGAAACACAGACCACATTCCATAAGAAATAAGGGATAACCCTTTGCCAAATGAAGGAAAGTAACCAATTTTGAACACCTAATACGTGCTAAGTGATCTTTCAGACATCTCCTTTAAAGATTTCTAAATGATCTGATGATAATGGAAGTGGTCTTCTAGCCTGAAAAAAGCAAAGCGCACCGCCTTTCGGTGCCGAGTAAATGAGAAAAATACCTGGTGTGTGGAAGAGAGAGGCAGGTAAGCAAAAAAGGAAAAAGAAGTAAAAAAGGAAAGATATATTTGAAAAAAAAAAAATCATAGATAATCCTATCTTCTTCGACCAACCAGAGTAAGAATTCTTTTTCCATTGCGCAGCTCACAACTAACTGAAACTCAGGAAGTAACTCCTGGAAGCAAACTAACTTAGCTGTGAAAAACATGCGCGTCCAGTAACATCCGAAAAACACGTGGCGGGGGTGGGGATCCGGTGGCAACGGCAGGTGAGACTCTAAGTCCCATCATCCCATTCGGCAGCCAAGCCGGGCTGCTCAAGGCGAGCCGGCGCACTGGATGCTGGGACCTGTGGTTTTCGCTGCTGCGCCTCCCCGCGGGTTTGCGACGTTTAGCGACTATCGCGCCTGCGCCAGCGCCGGCTGCGAGCCTGGGGCCGTGGCCGCTCGTGCCGGGTGATGCTAGGCGGCTCCCTGAGCTCCAGGCTGTTGCGAGGTGTAGGTGGGAGTCGCGGACAGTTCCGGGCGCGAGGTGTCCGCGAAGGTGGCGCAGCCATGGCGGCAGGGGAGAGCATGGCTCAGCGGATGGTCTGGGTGGACCTGGAGGTGAGTGAGGTCGGCGAGGGGTGAGGGAAGGAGAGTGAAGTTTCGCGCGTGAGACCGAGTAGCAGAGCCGGGCCTGGGGGAGCGGTAGGTGTCTGGGTCTCGGTGTGGCAGGTGAGCGCGGCCCGGCAGTCGGCGGCGCTGGGCAAGTCCGGAGGCAGGAGTTCTGCGGGTGTTGGGGACCGTGCTGGGCTGTGGGGTTTCTTTTCAAAAGGAAGGAGTCATCCCTGTGGCTCCCTCTCCTGCCTCCCTCCTCTGCCCAGGTGTGGACTTCCCTAACGCTCTGATGTCTCGGGGCTTAGGGTCACAGTGGTGGGGGTGGGGACAGCGGCTCTGTTCCCCTCCTCCCCCACAAAACCTTAAAGAGCCCTAGATTGTTGGGGCTAGACAGGACTCCGGAGATGACTCAGCCTTACTCCTCATTCCAAAAGTGACAAAATTGCTGCCCCAAAGGAGGGTTCAGTTCATTCAAGGTCATGCTGTTAGTGAGGGTCTGAGTTGGGACCAGAACCCAGTTTTGATCTCTCCAGGTTTTCCGTAGTAAAACCAAGGGCTCCCCTTCCCTTGAGCCTCTGTTTTCTCCTATATGAAATGAAAGTAATAGCAGTACTTTCTCCCTTAGATTCTGATGAAGATCAAGTGGTGTCATTAATACGAAAACTTCATAAACTCTCTAGAGATACAGTGTTGTTCGAGTAAACTCTCTAGAGATACAATGTTGTTCGATATCTAACTTCCAAAATTGAGTGCTGTCAGCACTCAATTTTACTTGCTTTGCATCTGTCCCAGAGGAGACTCACAGTGCTTGACAAATAGCAGGCTCTTGGTAAATATTTGTTGAATAAATGAGGACTCAAGTTTAGTATTAATACTTGGAGTAGTTGCCCAAGGAGCATTGTTGTCTCTTCTGTTTTGGCTATGGGATATAAACTGAATATGCTTGAGGGAATTCCTGTTAAATAAACTTGTGTAAAATAGGCCAGAAAGATGGTTTTGTGTGTGTTATATATTTATTTTTATTGCAGATGACAGGATTGGACATTGAGAAGGACCAGATTATTGAGATGGCCTGTCTAATAACTGACTCTGATCTCAACATTTTGGCTGAAGTAGGTGATGCCATGTAATACAGTTATACTGTTTAGAGGGCTTTGGGAATCTAAAGGTCATTTTTCCAGTCTCTTTATTTAAAAAATAAGAAAACTGAAGTCTATATATGTAGATTAAGGTCCAAAGTAATGTGCTAGGTTACGGTCGGGTTGGTACTAGAACCAAAGTAATATATCTCACAGCCTAGTTAATTTTTCAATTAACCATGCCAGAAATTTACTCTGGCATTTACTGAGAGCTTGCTGTGTGCCTGGTACAATTCTAAGTGCTTTACATGTTTTTGTTCTTTATCCTCACAACAACTATAAGTTAGGTACTGTTATAATCCTCATTTTATAGATGAGGACATTTGAGCATAGAGATGTTGGGTCATTTGCCCAAGGCCCCCTGGCTAATGTAGTTTAACTAAGGCAGTCTCAGTAAAGTGCTTCTAACCATTAGGACAGCCAACTGTTGTCTCATCAGATTTGGTGACTCATGCTGAAGTTTACATCTTTATGTCGTAACTTTGACTTCAGCTTGACTGCATATATACAATTCTGCCTTTTCAGCTAAGACATGTGATTCTTCTAGATCTATATTGGAATTTTAGAATTTCTGTTGATATGCATCCATAAAGTGTTCTCTTATTGACAGATTGGGCATGATTAAGGTTTTTACATGCTACTTTTAACTGAAACATTTAGCAAAACAAATAAAACACACCTGTTGCATTTCAGCCGCTCATGAAACATTTAATAAGTATGTGACACTATCAGATTGGTAGGGGGTGAAATCCCCAACCTTGAATAATTCTGTTTTATACTGTCAGCAGTATTCAGAGTCATTAAGAAACTCTAGAATAGAAACAAAGTAGGGATGTTTGTGGAAAAGAAAGTCTTGTTACGTTAAGTTCTGAGAGGGTATGGCTGATGTGTTACTGGCACTGGGATAAATTTCATAAATCTACAGTTAAGACTTCCATCTATTTTGCTATGTACGTAAAAGAGGTGAGAAGGTATTTATAGATGAATTGCTGCATTTGTGGAGTACCAGGCTTATCTTTCTGACATATCAGCTGGAGGAAAATTCCGAAACTTTGTATTTGTCATAACAACTTTTTTTAGACTTTATATAAATAAAGCGCTGAGTTTTAGGTTTGGTTGTTCTTTCTGTTACTTGGAATTTATTGGAGATGAATAGTGAAGAGAAGTGTCTTTATTTTACCAGCCCTACTTACCCTTGGCTGAAGAAGAGTTTTTCCTTTGGACTGTTGATATAATGTGAAATACTGACAGTTTAATGGATCAGTAGGTTGATATGTACCCTGAAGGAAATTTGGGTATGTATTCACACAGCTGCAGATGAGGTGCAGCATTTGTAAATAGACTAAGTCAGACGAGGATAAAGATGTTAAAAAAAATGCTGAAGGGCTGTCAGTTCTGTGGTAAATATGTTTTATTCTTGTATACGAGTATAAAGAAATGTTTTATCTTGGTAGAAGAACAAGCATCCTACTCTGAAAATTTTTCTGTAGGTATAGTCCCTTGGTTTGGCAAACTGGAATCTAGAGTAGATTATATAATGTTAGATTTATAGTAGTAGTTTGCTTTTTTCCCATCATTGTTAGACCGTTTTTTTTTTCTACAATAGGAGGTTTTTTTTTTTTTTTAAAATATGTTATCAGAGCGCGTTTTTTGTTTATCACAGAGATTGCCAGCACCAGTTATCTTTGGCTAAACCTCCTTTTTAGTTGTGGGATGTCAGGCATAGTTTAGTCAAATTCTAGGCATTCCTTTCAGTGATGCAAGCTATTTTTACCACCTTAGTTGTAATAATACCTTGGATTTATAGAGTTTGTTCCAGAGAGTTCAAACAACTTTCATGTCTATAATTTCTTTTATCCTGTTAACATCCCTGTGAGGGAAGGGGGACAGTTTATTATTATTATCACCATTTTACAGAAGGAGAAACTAAGGTGACTTGTATCAGTGACACAGGTCAGGCTACTGTTTACTGCTGGGACTTTATCTGAAAGATTCACAGTATTTGAATGTTCTATGCAGTGGAGCTGAGACTTTGAGGGCCACTTTTTTGTTTGTTTTTTTTTTCAGTTGTCACTAATTACCTCTTTAAAAAATGTGTTTTTTGAAATATAAAAACACTGTTAAAATTAAATGATATAAATTTATCCAAGGTATCTGTATAGTAAACTATTGGTTTTTTTTAATAGGGTACATGTGATATTTTGATACAGAATACAATGTGTATTAACCAAATCAGGGTAATTGAGGTATCTATCATGTATTGGTTTTTTGTCCTGTTCTCCCGCCCTATCCTACTCCCCAAAGGTTGTACATTTTCTTGATATTTTGTGTATATATATATAAATATATATATTTATATATATATGTATTTTTTAAACAAGTGTAAATGAAATCGTATGCATGTATGTACTGTTTTGCAGTTTGCTTTTCACTTGATAATGTGCACACTTTTCAAAATGAACTCATAATCAGGGTTGGCAGACTTTATGGAAAGGGCCAGATAGTTTAGGCTTTGAGTGTGATATACCTCTCATCATGTGTTCTTCTTTTGTTCTTTTCTTACAATCCTTTACAAATGTAAAAATCATTCATAGCTTTCTGGCTATAAAAAATTAGCTGAGGGCTGGATCCATAGTTTACTGACCCTTGATAGATATCTGTGTCCTCTATTAATAGGTATTTTGGTTTTCAGTTGTGGATGTATGTTCTATTTCGTCATCATAAACAGTGCTGGAGTGAACAGTGACCACTTTTAGAGTTAACAAAGTATCCTTTTACTTTCTCTGATATGTATATGTAGTCCATAAAGCAGCTTAAACTTTACCTCTGAAAGCAAGGTTATTCCTGTTGATTCTTGGTGACTAATGGCTTTTCCCCTCCACAGGGTCCTAACCTGATTATAAAACAGCCGGATGAGTTGCTGGACAGCATGTCAGATTGGTGTAAGGAGCATCATGGGAAGGTAACATTACCAAATAACAGGATTGCTGCTTTGGGGATCAGTAACAAGCTTGTCGCTCTCACATCCGAATCCTATACCATTGTTGGATGGTATTTAAAAAAGGGTTAGAGGAAGATTGCTTGACAAGCCTGGGAAACTGCTTGCTTGTTTACTTTTCATCTTTGGGACCTCTCGAGATCATCTTCTCCTGAATGTCCTGTTTTTTTCTCTTCTACATTCAGTCTGTCGCGAACGCATTCTGGATTGTCAAGTATTACTCAAGTCAGTCTTTTGGATAAGGTTAGACATCAACTTTCAGAGAAGGGGGAATGCTGCTCTCCTGTTAATAGTTGTTTCTTCCCAGAGGTTATATCCTTGGACTTTGAGCACCATCTTTTTTGACTGTGTGGAAATGCTATTAACAATCAGGAACATAACTTATTTGGCTTGGATTCTTTAAGGAAAAATTGGTGCAAAGATGGCAGTTTCAATTTGAACTTGAGCTCTAAGAATGAATGGTCCATCTCTGGTTATATTTGCCCATTTTAGAAGTGAAGTTTCATTTCTGGATGCCTTTGAAAACTGACTTCATGTGTTTCTGGTGGGGGGCTGGGGATTCTCTCTTGCAGTCTGGTCTTACCAAGGCAGTGAAGGAGAGTACAATTACATTGCAGCAGGCAGAGTATGAATTTCTGTCCTTTGTACGACAGCAGACTCCTCCGGGGCTCTGTCCACTTGCAGGTAAAATCCAATCCTATGTATATCTTGTAGATAGTCTTTCATTGTAGTGGTTCACGAGACTGCAATTCCAAAAAGACCAGCCAACGCCATCCATGTCTTCCACTTACCCTGCTTTGGGTTATACATCTTAATTTTGTGTTCAAATTTCTTTGTATAGTTTATAACATGAGTATTGTGAAAATGCCCTGAAACCTGATATGAGATCTGGGAAACACAAGAGTAACTCAATAAAATTTTCCCTCATATTTTTATTATGGAAAAATTTCAAACGCACAGAAAAGTTGATTTTAATAATTGTTAACCTTGTGCCATGTTTGGTTTTCCTATTTTTTCTTGGACATTTGAAAGTAAATTGCAGGCACCATGACACTTCATTCCTAACTACTTCAAGCATCTCCTAAGAATAAGAACATTTTCTTGTGTAACACAGTATTATTATTGCACTGAAGAAAATTAAAAATCATTCAATATCATGTGATAGCTAGTTCACATTTGAAGTTCCCTGAATTGTCTAATTGTTTGTGAACCAGGATTCAATCAAGGCTCATGCATTTCATTTTGTTATTATGTCTCTTAATCTAAAACCGTCCACTTATTTTTTTTTCCCCTTTGACATTGACTTAGACCATGCCAATTCTACCAGGATTTTTAAAGGGCTGACATTGTCAGAGGGAAGTTAATGTTCTCTGAAGGTGTATTTGTATGTGTAAATTGATGTGGTAACTAACATACTCCATAAACATTCATAAAAAAAATTTTGGCATTAAGTACTACAGCATGTATTGTATAAATGTTTCCCCCAGCCAATGTGGCTGATGTCTATTTTAAAGTTCTCAATTAAAATTTAGTGTTTTTAATATAAATTACTGTATGAAAACATGAATATGGATATGATTTGTTAAAGAATTTGGAATGTAAATAAAAGTTTATCTACTTATGTGATTCAGTTAAATTTTTAGTGTTAGTGGTGTGGATTTTGTGACACTGGGAGAAAGTTTGTGGATCTAGTATGGTCTTAAAAAGTAACAAAGAGATTTGTGCATTGTTTTAAGCATGTGGAATGATAGATGTATCTTTTTGTTCATGAGAGGCCATAAACACATTTATTATGAGCTAGACTGACTAAATACTTGGTGATCTGTACTTGTGAGCTAATCAGCTCTATTCAAACCCACATAGAAATTTAGAGGTGCTTTTAGGAATTGTTTGAGTTTTGAAAAAATCATCTCCATTTCAACTACAGTTTATGAATTTTGATATCCTGTTGTATGCTATTAGAAATACAGAGATGCAGTATGCTTCATGTCTTTCTAGGAAATTCAGTTCATGCAGATAAGAAGTTTCTTGACAAATACATGCCCCAGTTCATGAAACATCTTCATTATAGAATAATTGATGTGAGCACTGTTAAAGAACTGTGCAGGTAAGGGCTATATTTAGGATCCATTAAATTGCCTCATTTAACATGTTTTAATTGAGAATTCGTGGAAAGTAATTGAATAGAGCTGTAGAAATGAGGATGCCAAGTGGGTTTAAAGCTTCCTTATCCCATTCTCGTTTGTACAGGACCTTAATTTATCTTGGACTGGTGAAAATTGGGAAAAACAATGTGAAAAATCTTTCATACAAATTTCCTTAATTTGTAAAATTTATTGAGCACCTATTCCATGCCAGGCATTGGCCTATCCACTCGGCACATATAGGTGAAAAACCTATAAGTAGCTTGGAATCTAGTGGGTTGATGTGTAAAAAACACATCCTAAAAATGTGTTCTGTGATGACTTCTGTTTTGGAACTGTGCCTATGGAATATTGTGGGCACAAGGGAAGCAGCACCTTACTGCTGGAGCAGGAGGAATGAGAAGTCAGAGAAAGCTGTATACAGAAAATAGCTTTTAAATTGAGATTTGAAAAAGAATAGAAGTTTTCCAGGCATTTAATCGAGAGAGCATTCCAGAGAGCAGTCAAAGTTCTGAAGATGTGAGGGAGCAGGAAGCTAAGGCAAAACGTGTTCAAGGAATCACAAACCATTCATTAATGCTGGAGTGCAAAGCATGAAGTTGGCAAAGGTGGGAGGCAAGGTTAACATATGAATGGCTTGTATACTACACTAATGAAGTTCAGTTTTATCTCATAAGGATTGGGGGTTCCTCTGAGAAAGTGTAAGTAGAAGAGAGAGTGACATGATTAGATCATTCTGATTAGAGGGTGGCAAGAAAAGAGGTAGGCAGATAAGAAAGGAGACCCTGCATCATCTTGGAGAGAGAAGAATGAGCTGGAGAAATGGCAGTAGGGTGGTGGTGAGGGGCACGGAGATAAATATTTGAGAGGGTCAGCTGGCAGACACTGAATGCTTGAATAAGGAAATGAGGAAAAGGAAGAGGTATAAAGTGATTCATGCATTTCTGGTCTGGACAGCTTAGGTGGATGATGGAACTGTTCAAAGAAACAGGGGAAACTAAGAGGAAGAGTAGCTTTGCTGGATGGGGAAGGGAGGTGTTGAGAATGATGGGTGTGGTTTTTATATTTCTCGAATTAGAAGTACTTGGTAGATTTTTAGTGGGGAGGTCCAGCAGGTAGTTGGATATCCATGACAGAAACTCTAAAAAGGGCTAGGCTGGAGTTAGAGAGTCATTTATGAGCTTGCTCAAAGAGAATATATATAAAGAGAGGATAAGTTGGAAAAGAGTCCCCTGACAAAGAGGCAACTTGAGAATCACAACCCAAATGCCTTTTCCAATGTTAATGTATTACTTGAAGGAGGTAATTATTCAGTGTATTTGAGACAGCTTCCTTTGAGAGTTCCATTTCTGCTGTGTATAGACGCTGGTATCCAGAAGAATATGAATTTGCCCCAAAGAAGGCTGCTTCTCACAGGTAAGTTTGGGTCCTACCAAGTGCTTGCCAATCTGACAGAAACATAACCCTCAAGTTCCTGAGTGCTTTAAATGATGTCCTTTTTCCACTCTTTCCTTGGGTGAAAGATAAAGGTCAACTAGCATAAAGATAACATTCTTTTACTAAGATTATCAGGAATTCTGATCAGGATTCCAGTAATCCATTTTGAGGAAGGTCATATAGTCTTTATTACAGGTTTAAAACTCTTAGATAACTTGGTTTATAGGTATGATGAAACAATCTGTAATTTTCTAGTAATGAGCAGTATTAGCTTTCTTTCTTTCTTTTTTTTTTTTTTGAGACAGAGTCTCACTCTGTTGTCCTGGCTAGAGTGAGTGCCATGGCGTCAGCCACTAGCTCACAGCAGCCTCAAACTCCTGGGCTCAAACGATCCTTCTGCCTCAGCCTCTCGAATAGCTGGGACTACAGGCATGCGCTACCATGCCCAGCTAATTTTTTTCTATGTATTTTTAGTTGTCCAGATAATTTCTTTCTGTTTTTTTTTTCTTAGTAGAGACGGGGTCTCGCTCTTGCTCAGGCTGGTCTCGAACTCTTGAGCTCAAACAATCCACCCGCCTTGGCCTCCCAGAGTGCTAGGATTACAGGCGTGAGCCACCGCGCCCGGCCAGTATTAGCTTTCTTCCCATAGAGGATATGGACTTGTAGCCATTTGAAGTTAGAACACTTTGTGTACAGTTGTATGATACAGTTGCCCTACTTCGACACTTTTAGTTTTTCAGATTGTTTCTTTTATGTCTGCAGCCTTAGACACAAATACACAAAGAATTTAAAGATCTTGTGTATCAAGTGTCCTGTGCTGGTTCTTTTACTTTTCTTTTTGATTTTGTATTCTTTCAGGAGAAGCATAATATAGGCCTAGAATACTTTGTCTGAAACAATTGGGGTTTGGTATGTTTTGGAGTTCAGAATTTTTCAGATGTTATTATAGACAGCAAATAGTAAACCTATATTGTTTGTTATTATGTAACATTCTTAATAGGTTTGAGGAGGCAGTTCATAATAAAACAGATATTTCTACAATGAAACATATTGATAGTCACACCAACTGGCATAACTAATGACTATAAATAGTCTCACATCAAGATTGCTCAGATTTTTACCACACAGTGGTCCATGAAAGTACTTTGGGTTTTCAGGTCTGTTTTAGATTTCAATATTGTAGATAAGAGGTTGTGTACCTTTATTTAGGCAGAGGTTGTAATTTTGACGATTTCAGCTCTCTGCCATCTATCCAAGACCTGGGAAGAAAGCATGTTGTTGCCTTAGCCACAGAAATAACTCATAAAACTCTTGCACTGAAGTTCGTGCAGTGTATTCTCTAGAAGAGGCCCTTGGCCCATCATTCGGAGCTTATTGATTTACTTGCACACTGTTCTAATAATCTTGGTTACCTGATTTCTCAGACTACAACAGATGAGAAACAGCATGTTGGAGGAGAAGAAAGACTCTTAGCTGGAGGCAGGCTGCCACTGATTATAGCACAAATCACCACGAGAGAGGAGGTAGATCCTCCTGTATGGTTAGGTACTGTCTGATAATTGATATTTATTATGATGACTGAGTCATGAGTTACGTTCGAGTATGTCAGTATATTTTGTTCAGGGACATCATTAAGTATTATGCAGTGTTTCCTAAACTATGTTCCATGAGCTGTTAATAAGTATTGCACAAATGTGGTCGATTAAGTTTTAGAACTACTGTATATATAGTACATCCTGCTTTTGGGAATTCATAATACACATTAGTATATTAAACACTTTGCAAAGAACTTCAGAAAAAGATGTTTAATCTAGTTTTTCCTAAACTTATTTGACCTTGGAATTTTTTCTGCCTGTGGAACACATTATCATCTTATAGAACAGTTTGGGAAATTTTAATCTTTCATATTTTACAAATTTTTTTTTTTGGCAAAAGTTTTGTAAAAAACAAAAACACTTGAAGAAACTCGCTTTATTGAAATGTTTCACTTTTTCATGCTGCCAGTTAGTGGCATTTTCCATAGTACCCGTTGTTCCTAAGTTATTTATAAAAGGTTATGCTTTATAAATGATTTCCACCTCCTCTGGTTTTGGACGTTCCATTCAGTATGGTGTGTTTGCTTGTAGGGCACTTGATGACATTAGTGAAAGCATCAAAGAACTTCAGTTTTACCGAAATAACATCTTCAAGAAAAAAACAGATGAAAAGAAGAGGAAAATTATAGAAAACGGGGAAAATGAGAAGACTGTGAGTTGATGCCAGTTCTCATGCTGCCACTGCGTAGTTCTCTGGAAGCAACCTCTGGTGGTTCTTTTTTTTTTTTTTTTTTTCATGCTGATTGCTTGGCAGAGCACCTTCTTTCAGTTAACTTGCATCTCCGGAATATTCAACCAAACACCACCTACAACACTATTTTTCTCCTAATATGCTGTTTCCATTATGACACAGCAGCTCCTTTGTAAGTACCAGGTCATGTCCATTCCTTGGTACATATCTGCATTTGCTTTTAGACCATTTCTTTTGTTTAATAAATAAATAAATAAGTAAATAAATAAAGCTAGTTCTATTGAAAAGCAAACCTTTTTGTATCATCTATTCTTTAGTAGTTTAATCATTGGAAAAAGATGGCTTTTTCTTTCTTAAGTGGTATGGCTAATGTTTAAATTCTTATAATGCAATTAGGAAGGGATTAATAAGTTCTTACGTCAAACAAGAAGTGAACTTGTTTTGCAAGTCAGACTTGTGAGAATAGACTAACTGGAGATAGGTTCAGAGAAGCAGATTTGGGCTCATTGTTCTAGGTGTTGAACTAACTGCATTGGAATAGGCTGCTCTTTGCTGCATTCAGGAAATTCAAATAAGCCATCAGACAGGGATTCAGTAAGTAAGAACTAAGGTTTGTTGATAATTAAGTAATAATTAAGGCTTAATTATGAGCAAGACAATCATGGTACTAAATTTATAGAATGTTAATAGCTTGCTGCCCTCGGTGTAATGGTCAGTAAGTAGCTGAGAAAGGATTTCAGTTTGAATATATTAACTCCTAAGCTTATGTATTCTAAACCACAGTACTAAGGTGAGTCCTCAGCCAGAGGGTACAGTAGAATCATCTGTAGAACACATCTCATTTTTCGTGCCCCTCATTCTGACAAATACCCCTTTAAGACAAGAAACGAGAATTGGGAAAGGCCCACAGGTGACCTGCCTCTCCTTGAGAACCACTGGATGAGAAGATTTCTGTGGTGGTCTCAAATTGCATTCCTATTTGATTATAGTCATATGAACACAGTAGTGTGGTCCTAATGTGTGACAGTTATGGACAGACACAGAGGCTGCTAGACTGTAGATCAGAATAATCTCATAATATTTTAATTTGAGTAACACTTTAACACATACTAATTTGTGTTACCCATACAGCAACTGTATGAGTAGAGAGATTTTAGTTAACTTTTCAAATGAGTGAATTAAGGCTGAAATTCACAAAGCTGGTAACTGTGAGTTGTTGAAAACATCCATCTGTTAATTTTTCTGACCCCTGTTCTTTCTACTTTCTGGAATGGTGTGGGTTTTAGCTCATGCACCAACTTCAGTGCTTTGGAAGGCAGGATTGGGTAGTATGGTTGACTCTTGAACAGCCTGGGTTTGAACTGCGCAGATGCACTTTATGTGCATATTTTCTTCCACTTCTGCCACCCCGGAGACAGTAAGACCAACCCCTCTTCTTCCTCCTCCTCAGCCTACTCAATGTGAAGATGATGAGGGTGAGGATCTTTATGATGATCCACTTAATAGGAAATATATTTTCTCTTTCTTATGATTTTCTTAATAACATTTTCTTTTCTCTAGCTTACTTTATCATAAGAGTACAAAATATGTGTTGATTTTTTGTTACTGGTAAGGCTTCTGGTCAAGAGTAGACTATTAGCAGTTAAGTTTTCACAAGGGTCAAAAGTTATACATGGATTTTCAACTGTGTGAGGGTTTGGGACCCCTAGCCCCCGTGTTCTTCAGGTATCAACTGTAGTTAAGAAGGGCTCTTGAGTCAAACTCTGGAGTTAAGTCTGAGCTCCTGACATACTGAGTGAGTTCACTTCTTTGAGCCTCAGTTTCCATATCTATAAAATGAGGTTAAGAATTGTTAGAAGTAAACAAGATGCTGTTCATATAGTTCTGAGCTAAGTACCTGGTACACAGTGAGCACTCTAATGATAGCTAACTGGTGTTGATAATGGATTCGACGCAGTCCAAGATCTCTGGAAAAGGGTGCTATGGTTGATTAGTTAGGATGGCTGGGGGGAATTATCTTAAATCAGCATTCATTTAGTGCCTTTGACTAACTACATCATGCTGAGGACTGTTACAAACTTTGCTAACAGTATGACCTTGACTTGGTTCAGTGTTTCCAACTATAGTTTGGCAAGATGGTCTTTGCCCTTACTTGGCTCTCAGGAATGTTATTAATTAAGTTCTAATGCAAGAAGAGATTAAAAAACACTGGGCTTAGGAAAGAGGTTTATAGGAACCAGATACCTATTAATGCCACAGTATTTCTCCCACACAACTGGCTGGTTTATTCATCAGTTTAACTGTTTGAGCCATGCCATTTAGTTTTAAAATTTTTAACTCCTGGTGTTCACTTTAAATCTTCTGTCCTGTGAATGACCACCTTACTGATTTAAGTCCTCTATACTGTGTCTTCATTATGTAGTATAATTCTGTTGTTCCAAATGGAGTTTGTTTCAGATTTTAGTAAAATAACTGGCAGCCTGTGAGATAAGCAAAACTGGTCTGATGTAGGTTGATATGAAGACATGATGGTTCAGTGATTAGTTTATTATTTAATGGGTCTGTTTAAAGAGAAGAAATTTAAATTTGTTTTGCTAGTTTTTAGGATTTCACGGAGTGGGGGGGTGGGGGTTGTGGTGGGGGTGGGGGTGGTTCCTGAAGCTATGAAGTAATTTTTGTGAAATGAACTACAGCGCAAATTGGTTTAAATATTACTAAAGATTGAAAAATGATCAGTGTGTTTGCTTAGTAGAACTTGCCATTCCAGTGCTCTTGGCAGCTTCTCGTTTGGTAGTGGTTCTGTCTGTGCAGTAATTATCCCGCAAGCTATATTCTTAGGATCATCCAGGTGTATTTCCCTCACATTAAACTCAAGAGGTGAATAAATCAGTACAGATGCTCTTTGACTTATGATGGGGTTATATCCCAATAAACCCTTCGTAAGTTGAAAATATCATTAAGTCAAAAATGCATGTATCTAACCTTCCAAACATCATAGCTTAGCCTAGCCTGCCTTAAATATGCTCAGAACACTTACAGTAGCCTACTGTTGGGTAAAATCATCTAACACAGAGCCTATTTTATAATAAAGTGTTGACTAGGTCATGTAATTTATCGAATACAGTACAGAAAGTGAAAAACAGAATGGTGGTATGGGTACTCAATGTATGGTTTCTACTGAATGCATATCCCTTTTGCACTATTGTGAAGTCAAAAAATTGTAAGTCTAACTGTAAATTGGGGACCACCTACCTTTGATGATTGTCTCCAGTCAGTATTCCTTGAATGCTCTAGCTGGAGTACTGAGTATGTGGGCGTGGGTGAGAAAAACCCCCATTTTCCAGCAGGTTAGCTATCAGAGGTAAGAATGAAACCCGAGACATCTATGTTTTCTCATTTACAAAACAATCTATCTCTTTGTTAAAAAACCACCTGACAAACTCATAGGGAAATTGATAGTTTCCTTTAGCAGAACTGGTGTTCTTATGTGTGTAAGCCTTAAAGAAAAAATAATAGTCATAATGTTCACATGCAATTTTGTCACATTGATTGCTTTGTGGTAGTGTGTGAATTTCCCAGGTTCACTCAAATGCTTTAACATTTTGAAACATTAATAAGCAGCAGGGACAGTGGAAAATTGGTTATCTCTAGGATAAGCGATATGTAGCAGATTGGTGAGTGCACAAGCTGTTATATTCCATATTTATTGGTGAGGGCAAAAGCTGTTATGTTTTATATCTGTTGATGAGGACAAAAGCTATTATGCCATGTAGCTATCAATACACAATCGTCCCTTGGTATTTGTGGGAGATTGGTTCCAGGACTTCCCACAGATACCAAAATCTGCTGGTGCTCAAGTCCTTGATACAAAACTGTGTAGTATTTCATATAACCTATGTACATCCTCCTGTATACTTTAAATCATCTCTAGATTACTTATAATACCTAATACAATGTAAATGCTATGTAAATACTTACTGTACTGCATTGTTTAGGGAATAATGATATGACAAGAAAAAAAGACTACTTGATCAGTACAGACACAATTTTTTTTTTTTTGAGACAGAGTCTCACTCTTTTGCCCAGGCTAGAGTGAGTGCCGTGGCGTCAGCCTAGCTCACAGCAACCTCAAACTCCTGGGCTCAAGCAATCCTCCTGCCTCAGCCTCCAGAGTAGCTGGGACTACAGGCATGCGCCACCATGCCCAGCTAATTTTTTCTATATATTTTTAGTTGTCTGATTAATTTCTTTCTATTTTTAGTAGAGAAGGGGTCTCTCTCTTGCTCAGGCTGGTCTCGAACTCCTGAGCTCAAACAATCCACCCGCCTCGGCCTCCCAGAGTGCTAGGATTACAGGCATGAGCCACCGCGCCCAGGCGAGACACAATTTTTTTAAAAAATATTGTCAATCTACAGTTGGTCAAATCCAAATCCATGCATGGGAACCCACGGTTACAGAAGGCTGAATGTATGCTGTGTGTCTATTGTGAAAATTGAGTTTTAGTTATTTGAACAAAGCATTTGATTTTATGTGGTTTGTGGTAAAACTATACACAGCCAGGATAGTATTATAAATGCAGAGTTCCTCTATAGTCAGGCATTTTCTATTGATTGAAGGAATACTGTGGCTTCTTAATCTCTTTAAAAAGAAGGTATTGTAAATCTTCATTCCTCTAGAATACAGACACATGCAACAGTTGCTTTCACAGTTGGCACGTCAAGTTGAATGCATAGGACATGAGACTTAAGTTGGTCTTCAGGGTAATTTAATCAGTTTAGTTTTGCGCCTGGGTAATAATGCCACTGGTATTTCAGGATACGGAAAACAAGCATCTCATAATAGGAAGAAGCCCTAGAAAATGGAAAGTTTGAGGAATGTGGAGGAAAATTATGTTCTTGTACAAACAAAAACATACCATGAACCATCTGTAGAATCCTTAGGGATCCAGGATAAGATACATGAATTGGGTTGTACAACATTGTGAATGTACTTAATGCCACTGCACTGTACACTTAAAAATGCCCCAAATGGTGAAGTTTATGTCTGTTTTACCATACACACATGCATACACACACACAAAAGATGTATAATTTACCATGAACCGTTTTCAGAATGATCCTGTCTTAGGACCGATGTGTAACGGAACCAGCTTGGAGGAACTGAACTCTGAGACCCTTGCTTGTGCCCTTACGAGGAGTAACTTTCCTTTGCTTCCCAATTTGGAATAATGGGAGGTGGAAAACTTAAAGAGGTGCTTTCAAAGTGGTATAAGGAATTGCTGTTTTTGTTTACAGGTAAAGGAAACCTAACAAATTAATATCCTTTAGGAACATCCAACCCCCTTCTTACCTCCAAATTTAGCCATATGAAATAGGGAAAGAGATGCTTCTGCATGCTGAGTTAGGTGTACTCCTTAGGTAATCTAAGTTAATAGGCCCTTGGACGCTGCTTTAGAAACCAGCCCTATTTTGTTTCTGTGGAAAAACTTGTCCAGTTTGAATTTTATTTAACCAGCTCACAAGGTATATTGAGCAGTATATTATAATTAATTGTTAGAGACTGTGTATGGTTTTATACTTTCACTCATCTTGGTTGTACTCCTTGTCTAAATCATTCATTTTTCATACGTACTCTCTTATCTTTATCATCTTATGGGCTCTAAGATACCTTGTTACATCATTCTACTTTAGTCTTATGTGAAAATAGGTTAACATAGCTCAGTCATTTTATGTTCATAGTTAACTAGCAGAAACAATTTCAAGATTGAAGAGTAGCACAGATGTTAAGGGTAACACTGAAGAAAAATCCTAGCCCTCACTAAAGTGGAATAGGGGCAAAATTGCTACTGTTCAACTATTTTTGCTGTAATATAAGCTTCTAGAAAGGTGGGGTTGGCATTACGTGCCCCAGTGCCAATTCTTTGTAGAAAACCTTGTTCCCTCTTCAGACTATCAATATTTGTTTTACACAGCTTTGAGTTTTATGAATAGTAAAATTTTTACATTATTTGAGTATTCTCTAGAGAGTGCCAACTTTAATTAATATTTTGCCAAATAAGGATGTTAAAAATACTATCTGCTATTACCATCATTTCATAATAGAAAAGACATTTTAAAACACAGAAAGGAAATACATAATTTCACAATAAAGGACAAGCACTTTAAATTGAATACATTTAAATTTGTGAAAAATCCAATTATGTCTTTATCTTCTTAATTATACTTTAAATTGATTAAAAAGCACACAAACTTCATCCTGGGCATATATCAGTTCCTAGGTTGGAGTTTGGGAATCACTGGTGTATTTATGCCTGGGACTTTTGTCCAAAATGCTTTCTTGGAGCAGAAGGGAGAGAGAGAAGTTACATGCTATACTACTAAAATCATTTATTCTTTTTTTGCAAGTTATTAAATGTAAGAACTTCAAAAATATCCCAAAATTCAATGTTGCAGTGAGCTATGATCATTCCACTGAACACTCTGTCTCAAAAAACAAAACCCCCAAATATCACAAAAGCCTTGCCATAGTCTAGCGTAAATGAAATTTTGTGGTGTGTTATTGATCAGAGTATCAAATGAAGATGCTTTGTTCATGTGTTTTATATTACTGTTGACTTTATACAGTCTTTCCAAATGATTCTAGGAATGCTGCAAATTCCTTGGTTATTTGAACTTTGTTTTTCCAATTTTGACATTCTGAAATTGTTAATTGTGACCTTTAGCCATGAAGTCTGATATTCAAACGTTGGCTTTCTGAGGATTGGTGGGAAGAGGGACAGGTATGAGTTTTAAAATTATTTTAGAGTTTCAGATATTATCTGGAAAATTTTAAAATAATTTAATTTGAATTAAATCCTAAATCTAGTTTGGGTTTGAAGAATATAGATGTGTTTCCTGTGGTTAATACCACTTTCTGAGAAAAGCATGACATACGCTTTTATACACTGAGTTACTGAAAGAGCCTTGGGAATACAGTGTTGTAGATCATTGATAAAAACAGTTCTAAAGTTATATAGGAGAATAGTCTATTTTTTGGAAATTTCTTCTTTGAAAATATATAACTTAAAGTATTTAAATGTGATAGCACATGTCCATATTTCTAGAGAATTAAATTAGGCATTATTTGCCAGTGAGAAGATAATTTATGATTAAGAATTCACTGTTTTACTTAATTTAAATTTATTGAGGATTTTAATTTGTGTTGAGTTCTAAAAACTGGGGATCTAGCAAGGATTTAGACATATTAAATAAAAAGGTGATAAAGACAAATTATTGTGGGGGCTGAGGAGGAGGAAAGGCCCTTTTTAAATGATGGTTAATGCAGGTTGCCTTGATTAGGTGACTTTTTAGTCCAGAAAAATAGGATGGAGGCTGTAGAAAGCACAGGGAACGGTGGCTTTGAGGTAGCAAAGAACTTAATGTATACTTGGAAATGTCAGAAAGTCAACTTGAATGGAGCATAGTGAACCTAAGGAGAAGGGGACACTCCCCTAGTAAATGTTTGCTTAATGAATGAAAGAATGAGTGAGTGTAAGGTTTTTACAGCCTTAATTCTGGCAAGTCCTTATTGTGGACTAAAAAAAATAATAACAAATGAAGGTGAATATCACTGGGGATGATGGGCCAACTGGTCAACTCAGACCTCAGTTGGGTGCCCAAATTTTAGGTTCCATGTTTCCACGTCAAGAAATATTTCATCAGTACATCAACAGTGGATTAATCCCTTGAGGAGGAACGTTTTCCAACCAAACACACAAACTAATGTGTAATTCAGAATGCTGATCAATTTGCATTGAGGTCTTTTTTTCTAATGACCAAAGTACCATATTGATGTGTGCTGAATGGAACATTCCTTTTTCCAGCATCCGGGCACTGGGAAATTGAGTTAGTAATCAGAAGCCCACTCAGTAAATTTAAAATAGGATCAAGAAGATCTTGAGGAATATTCTATATGGGTCAAGTTGAGGGTTGATGAAATATCCTTGCTCCACAATGAAGAATACTTTAATGTTATGAATTCTCTCATCATTTCAGGTTAGGACTGACGTTATGTGTACTTTTAGGTTACTAGTTTGCTTTTTTTAGGCTTCTTTTCTAATTATCTTCTTTTGACAGTCTTTCATTTTTGTTTTGTATGTACTTTTTGTTTTGTATGTTAGTTTTTTTCTTATTATGAAATAATAGGTAAATATTGTAGAGAATAACTATGTTATACACAGAAGATTGTTGTTAATATTTCGATGCCTGTTCTTTTTTCTGTGTATCTTTATAATGTAGCAGGGTGCTCAATGAGGGAGAGCTTTAAAATGTACTTCTCATGCCATAAATATTTAAAGTTGACAGCAGATTGTATCAGAGGTGATAGCAAATCATCTTGGAACAGACTTTTAGTGTGCTTTAGTAAGGTCATCAAAATGCATCTTTAGTTATGCATTTATAATACAAATGTCCTTGTATTTTTTAATAATGTAAATGATCACAATGCATATAAGTCATGGAGCTTTTAAGTAATCTGTTTAATAATGTAAATGGTTCTTATTGAGGGAGGGTACATCTCAGCAGAGATTTATTTATTTAAAAATTTTTTGTAAGAATTTAAGACATACGCGAATTGTTAAGAGACTAGTATAATGAACTTCATAGACCTTCACCCAGCATGCACTGTTCTCTCTCTACTTGTGTCATTTATATCTCCATCTATTCTATTCTTCTACAGATTACTTTATGGCAATCCTCAAACAACATATCATTTTTTTCTGTAAATATTTCAGTATGTATCTTACAAGATTAAGGATGCTAAAAAAGGACATAAAAACAATCATGATAAGATTGTTATACTTGAAAAAATTAACAATGATTTCTTAATATCATTGCATAATTAAGTGTATACACTTTCCTGTTCTATATTTCTCACATATAATTTGCAGTTTTATCTGGTGAATCAACCAGAATTAGGTTTGATTTTTACTGTGTTTCCCTGTCCATATTCAATTCTTTGAAGTGATTCACTAAGTGTAACCCATATTCCAGCAGGGGGGAGAGTTGGGGGGATCCAGAGTTATTTCCATGTCAAATAGTTTTTTTTTTTTCCCCTGGTAATCTCCTTGGGGCTGGTGAAAAGTGGAAGATGGAAGAAAAGACTCATATCTGAGTAGATGCTTCAGAAGCATGTAAAGAAAAAGGTGGCCAAAGGAAGCTCCTTTGGCTGATGACCTGTAGGAGCTGAGCTGTGATGCCTAATGTAAATTTTAGGTTTTCTTTTTATGTTATTCATGACTTTAATGAAATTTATTAAATGCCTCCTATCCAGCATCAACATTACTTAGCAAAACAAAATTGAGAGAAGTAGAGCATGTACAGCTGTAGTAGTAAACTGGCCAGTGGTTTTCAGAGAGCAGCCACAGAACAGCAGTCATCAATGTAAAGTGACAAGTGGCAGCTAAGACATATAAGCCCCTCACAGGAATCCTAAAACACTCAGGAGGGAATTGAATTTCCTATAGTAAAAGCAGAGCCTTAGTTTCTTTTAATTAGATATTAAGGAAGAAGGTGACCCCATGAGGTTGGAGTTTAAGGGTTACTCATACAGATAAGTTTTCATAAAGCAAAAACAATATAGCATTATTAGTTAATTAAAGAATGCAGTGTGAAACAGTTTTACTACATCTTACAAAGTGATAGCATTTGGTATATAACATAGAACCCAATAGGAAAATAGCTGTTAGGAGTAAAAGAACATATAACTCTTCTATTTGAATGGTTGACCACTTATTATTTTTTTTATTGCTCGTATGTTTACTCTTAGTGGTGCTGAACTGCTATTATAAACAAAATTGCTAGGTCAAGGCCAACAGTGAGAGAATTAAGAAGCTCATGAGTACATACATTTAAAGGCTTGTGAGGTTTGTTTTTTCCTCAGCTTTTATCAAATATTTTTTCTTTCCTAAAATTGGTCTTTGCATTTACTGAATTGATTTACTTATATTCCTTAGTTCATTCGTGGAATATTATCATTGGTCAATGCAAAATCCTTCTTTTGTTTCATATTATATTATTACATTCCTCATCTGTACTTCTATTTCCAACTTCTCAATCCCTATCATATTTAATATATTTCTTCCATTCTACCTTTCTTATTCTTAATAAATGTGATATTGTATGTGTTTTAGCTTGATATAAATGGTGTTGATATAAATATTTTATTTCTTATTTTTTTATTATACCATACTGTGTTTATAAGGTATACATATTTCTAACTGGACATTTAGCTTAGTAAATGTCACTTCTTTCAAGTATTTCTTTATATGCATATTCCCCATTTTACTTATTGGTACCATAACCAATACCACCATGAATATTTTTGTACATGTGTTCTTTTGGACCTGTGTAAGAGTTTCTCTGCAGTATATAGCTAGGAGTAGGATTTCCGGGTTGTTGGACATTCCTACACTTAATTTCTCTAAATACTAACAATATTTCTTCATAATGGCTGTAACAGTTTGTGACCAGAAATACAATATTACCATTTCTCTAGATCTTTGTCAGTATTTGGAATTATATGAATTAATACTTTTTCCCATTTTTATACATATAAAATAATATTTTCTTGTTTAATCTGCACTTCTCTGAACACCAGTGAGTTTGAACATGTCATCGTTAAGTAACTGCAACCTAGATTTCTTCTTTTGTAAATTGTTCATGTCCTTTGTCCATTTTTATGTGGACCGTCTGGGTTTTTCTTGGTGATTTTCATTTCAGTTATCTACTCCCAATTTGTTGTCTATCTCTTGACTTTGTTTGTGGTGACTTTCTGTAAACACGGATCTTTAATGTTTGTCACTTTTCCTCAAGATTTGTTCTTTTTTTGGCTGGGTTGGGTGCAGGCTGGGGCCTTAGAGCGCACCGCAGGCTCATTCCCAGCCCCACTTCGATGTCCTCCAGTGCCCTCACAGGACCCCACTTCCGCCACCGCCATCATGGATCCCTCCGCGATCAGCGGCGCCATCTGCTTCCTGACCCGGCCCAAGGCCTTCGTGGTGTCTGCGGATAAGGACGCCACATTCAGCTGCCAGATTGTGGGCAGCCCCACGCCGCAGGTGAGCTGGAAGAAGGACCAGCTGCCGGTGGAGGCGGGCGCGCGCTTCTGCCTGGCCCAGCACGGCGACCTGTACCGCCTCGCTGGGCGACGCTGGCAGAACGTGTGCTGTGCGCGACGCCATCGGGGCGGTGGACGCTGAGGCCGCGTGCGCAGAGCAGGCCCCGCACTTCCTGCTGCGCCCCAATCCCTCCGTGCGCCAGGGCTCTGAGGCCCCGTTCCGCGGCCGCGTGGGCGCCCCTCAAGCCAGCATGGGCGGCTCCTGTGACCCCGGTGCCCCGCTTGTGCCTGCGGGCAAGCTTCGTTCTTTTAGAATGTTCCCTAAGAAGTAGTTCTCCACCTCAAGGTCATGGATAATCTCCTACGTAAACTTTTATTAGCTTTTTATTTTAATTTTGCCTTTCCTGTTTTGGTTTTTAATACATCTGAGTCCACATCTGGAGATTATGTGAGGTAAAGGATCCGGCTTAATTTTTTCTGTAGAATGCACCAATTTTCGCATCCTCGTTTGCTCTTTTCTCACTGAATGGTGATAACACCTCTGTCATACATACCCCAGGTTTTCATATACAGATGCGTCTGTTTCTGGGCTTTTAAATTCTATTCCATTAGTCTTTGATCCTATGCCACTGTTTTTCAAACAATGGTTTTGCACTGTCTTAATTTTTTATAATACCTTTTGGTTGGATGGTGATTATCCTGGGTTTTCTATGTGGATTATCAAGTCACCTTCAAATAATGAACACTTACGTCTTCTAATTGTTTTTGCCTGCTATTTCTCTTTCTTGCCTTATTATATTAGCCAGAATGTCATGTAGTATGTTGAATAGTAGCTGTGGTGGTGGCATTTTTATCTTTTCAACCTTAAAAACAGTACATCTAAAGTTTCTCCATTAATTATGATGTTTTCTATAGGGCATTAATAAATAGCCTTAAAGAAGTTAAGAAAGTTCTATCCCTAGTTTTTTATTTGAAAAAATTATAATTGAATGTTGAACTTTATCAAATGCCTTTCTTCTGTCTGTTGAGGTAATCATGTATTTTCTTCTTTAATCCATTCCTGTGCTGAAATATGTTAATAAATTTTCTGATACTAAATTATCTTTACATTTCTAGAATAAACTCTAATAAGTATTATTAGGGTTATTTTTTCAAATACCCGGTTGGATTCTGTTAGCTGATATTTAGGGAGTTTCCTTCTAAGTTTGCTAGTTAGTGAAATTGCCCTATAATTTTCTTTTCTGTACTGTCCTCATCTCGTTGTTTTTAAGATTTGTACCAACCTGAAAAATGAATTGGGCAGTTTTCACAATTTTTCTAATTTTGGGTAAATTTATATAACATATAAATGATCTACTCTAGTTCAGTGGAACTCCCCTGTAAGACCACGTGGGCAAACACTTTTTTTAAAATAGGTTTTTATATTACTATTTTAATTTTTTTAATCATTGGCCTATTCAAGTTTTCTGTTTTATGTTGTGCTAATTTCATTGTTAATATATTTTCCCATTCTATTCATTGTTGGTTTTCAAAAATATTTGGATATAATTTTTTATAGATCTTTACTTTAAAATGTTTATTTTAGCTATAATTTGTCCCTTTTATTATGTATATTTTGTTTACTTGCATTTTATTATTATTTTGTTGAACTTTTCTTTCCTGAGGTTATATATAATAGTCTTTTTAAAGAAGCCGCTTCTGGTAGTATTAACCTTTTTTTCAATATCATTTAATTATTTTTTACTCTTTATTATTTTCTTCCTTTTTGTTTCTTTGGGTATACTCTTTTATGTCTTCAGTTGTGCTTATTTTTCAACTTTTCCTATATTCTAATAAATATATTGAGAGCCACAAATTTCCCTAACGAGTATACACATAGAAGACTCTTCCCAACAACTCTAGGATAAACCTTCTTTTCAGTCACACAATAAAGAGTTAATTATTAGAAGACTGGAATCATTCAGAGAATGTTATGAAAACAATGCAATTAAGCTGTGAATCAATAACTCAGGAGTAACTGGAAAAATTTTACATAGTTTCAAGTAATTGAAGTCACAGAAAAATTCAGATAAAAATTAGAAAATAGGCCAGGCGTGGTGGCTAACACCTGTAATTCTAGCACTCTGGGAGGCCAAGGTGGGAGGATCGTTTGAGGTCAGGGGTTCCAGACCAGCCTGAGCAAGAGTGAGACCTTGTCTATACTAAAAATAGAAAAAATTAGCTGGGTGTGGTGGTGCATGCCTGTAGTCCCAGCTACTTGGGAGGCTGAGGCAGGAGGATTGCTTGAGCCCAGGAGTTTGAGGTTGCCGTGAGCTAGGCTGATGCCATGGCACTCTACCCAGGGCAACAGAGCAGGATTCTTGTCTCCAAAAAAAAAAAAAAAATTTAGAAAATATTTGAAACTGAAGGATCATGGAAACACTGTAGATGAAAACTTTAATGGTGCAGCTAACCAGTACTTTGAGGGAAAATTATAGCTGTAAGTCATTATATTAGGACAGAATAAAGGTGAAGAGAACAATAAAGTTATGAGAAAAAATGAAATAGAAAATGAATAGTCAGAGAATATTGAGTATAGTATCAAGTAATTTAAAATGAATAATAAAACTCACAAACTTTTGGCAAGATGGTTCAAGAAAAAAGAAGACATATAACCATTATCAGGAATGAAAAGACTGAAGATGCTACAGACAGGGAAAAGATAAGAAAATAATGTGAACAATATATAACATGGGAATGTACATTGGTGCAGCCATTTTATGAAACAATTTGGCATTATCTTAATAGATAAACATTTATATACTCATCTGCTGAGCACTTCCGCTTCTAGGTTCAGGAGAAACTTATATACTAGGAGAAATGCACAAAAAGTTCACAGCAGCATTACAAGTTAAAGCAAAATTCTGAAAGCAATCCAGGTGCCCATGCCTATGGACAGGAGAATGGATAAATAAAGCATATTCTCAAGTTAATATTATATGGCTATCAAAATGATTGAACTACATTCAAATGCAAAAATTCTGCTACATAAAATTCAGTGAAATCATTATTAGTTTGGTGCAAAAGTAATTGTGGTGTTAGCATTGTTGAAATTTGCTATTTGGTATCTGAATACATTCTTAAATGTGGTTATTTTATACATCATTTTAATGTACATTTCTCGCTTTATGTTTTTTTGCTAACAACTTATTACTTGCTGTTTATTTAGACTATGGAAATGATGTTAGATAAAAAGCAAATTTGAACGATTTTCTTATTGAGTTCAAAATGGGTCGTAAAGCAGCGGAGACAACTTGCAACATCAACAATGCGTTTGGCCCAGGAACTGCTAAGGAACATACTGTGCATGGTGGTTCAAGAAGTTTTGTAAAGGAGATGAGAGCCTTGAAGATGAGGAGTGCAGTGGCGGGTCATTGGAAGTTAACAACGACCAATTGAGAGCAATCATCGAAGCTGATCCTCTTACAACTACAGGAGAAGTTGCCGAAGAATTCAACATTTGTTTGCATTTGAAGCAAATTGGAAAACTGAAAAAGCTGTATAAGTGGGTGCCTCATGAGCTGACTGAAAATAAAAAAAATTGTCCTTTAGAAGTGTTGTTTTCTCATACGCAACAACAGCCAACCATTTCTTGATCGGATTGTGACATGCAATGAAAAGTGGATTTTATATGGCAACCTGCGACAACCAGCTCAGTGGTTGGACTGAGAAGAAGCCCCAAAGCACTTCCCAAAGCCCAACTTGCACCAAAAAAAGGTCATAGTCACTGTTTGGTGGTCTGCTGCTGGTCTAATCCACTGCAGCTTTCTGAATCCTGGTGAAACCATTACATCTGAGAAGTATGCTCAGTAAATCGATGAGATGCACCGAAAACTGCAACGCCTGCAGCCGGCATTGGTCAGTAGAAAAGGCCCAATTCTTCTCCATGACAATGCCTGAACGCACATTGCACAACTAACCACACAACCAATGCTTCAAAAGTTGAAGGAATTGGGCTATGAAGTTTTGCCTCATCCGTCTTATTCACCTGACCTCTTGCCAACCGACTACCACTTATTCAAGCATCTGGACAACTTTTTGCAGGGAAAACCCTTCCACAGCCAGCAGGATGCAGAAAATGCTTTCCAAGAGTTCATCAAATCCTGAAGCATGGATTTTTATGCTACAGGAATGAACAAACTTATTTCTTGTTGGCAAAAATGTGTTGATTGTAATGGTTCCTATTTTGATAACTAAAGATGTGTTGGAGCTTAGTTACAGTGATTTAAAATTCACGGTCTGAAACCACAATTACTTTTGCATCAACCTAAATAAGTTCCAAAAGGTTAAATGTACTTAATTCTCAAAGTTAGAGTAACTTAAATTAAGCAGTATACTCTTTAGGAATATGTGTGTGTGTGTAGAGATATGTATCAGAAATGATTACAAGATTCAGGAAATATTTCTAGTGAGGGAGGTGGGGAGATGGCATGGAGGAATGTCACATAGCTGTATAAAAATGTCAGTTTTCTAGTTTCCGTGTTGGTTCACAGTATTTATCTTATCATTAAAAAATAAAAGATGGCTTGTATGAGCCAATGATCAGAGTGTTATGAAGCAAGGATTTTGAGCTCAAACATTAAAATATCAAATAATTTAGCATATTAACATACTAAGGGAGAAAAGTCGTATGATCATCTTAATAGATGCAGAATATCACTTGTTAGAAGTCAACATCCATTCATGATTAAAGGAAAAAAATAAAACAAACTAGGAATACAAGGCAATTTACTTAAACCTGGCAAAGGGTATTTACAGACAACACTACTACAGACTTCAAACATCATTCTGAATGGTGAAAGTTCAAAGCATTCCCGAGACTGGGAACTTGTCAAGGATGCTCACTACCAATTCTATTGATCATCATGCTGGATCTAGCCAACATAGTCAATAAAAAGAAATAAAAGATGTTAAGATTGGGAGGCAAGTAATGACACTCATTATCCATAGATGATTTGATAATCTATATGGAAAACCCAAAAGAATGTACAAAATGTTTTTTAGAAATAAGAATTTAGCAAGTTAATTGGTTATAAAAGTCTACTACAGTCTCCAACTTCTGATGGTTCACCTTACAATTTTTCAGTTTTACAGTGGATTTATTGGAGTATTAAATGCATTTCTGACATAATATTTTAAAATTACAATGGGTTTATCAGGACATAACCCCATTGTAATTTGAGGGGCATCTGTATATAAAAATCAGTTAAAATGAAAATTTAAAAACATACCATTTACAATAGCATAGAAAATATGAAATGCATAGGAATAAATTTAACAAAAGCGGCACACGTGGGCACACATGTACAGAGCATAATAGAAATAACTGATAAATTTAGTTGCATTAAAATTAAGAATTTCTTTTCTCTGAATCTACTATAAAGAAGACACAAGGCTGGGTGCGATGTATGTTTTTAGTCCCAGCTACTAGGGAGGCTGGGACAGGAGGATTATTTGTGCCCAGGAGTTTGAGGTTGTGGTGAGCTATGATACTATGATGGTGCCACTGCCCCTCCAGCCTTCTTGACAGAGCAAGACCCCATTTCTTAAAAAAAAAAAAAAAAAAAAGCCACAAACTAGGTGAAGATAATTGCAAATCATATAATTGACAAAAACTGATACCCAGTATACATAAAGAATGCCTACCAAAAAACAAACAAACAAAAGAAACCTAGAAACCTAATAGACAAATGGAGACAATGTGAGAACAGATACTTCATAAAAGAGGAAACTTGAATGTCCAATAAATATTATTAGGAAAAAATGGTCACCTCACTATTAGGAAATTATGTTTAAACTACAAGAAACTTACATTCCCACCAGACTGGCAATTATAGAATCTGATAACAACTGGGGTTAAGTGTGTGACCATCTCAAGCACTTACTGGTGAGAATGTAAATTGGTTCAACCGTTAGGTCATTAAATATGAAATGTCCGATTTGAATCAAAAGTTTAGTTCATTATATCTCAAACAAGAAGCAGTACAATTAATCAAAGTATGTCCCTAACTGTCGACATAGTTTTGCCATCTTAGTGGTAGCTTGCTTATCCCAGCAGAGACGAAGCTTGGAGAGTGAATGGCCATGAAATCATGAAAGGCGTTTTCCACAGCTTGTTGAGAATTGAATATTTTTTCTTGCAAGATGTGGTCCACAGCTTGGAAGAAGTGGTAGTCAGTCAGTTGGTGCAAGGTCTGGCGAATATGGTGGGTGACAGAGTTTCCAAGTCTAGCCTCTGTAGTTTGAGCAGCATTGTTTTTTGCAACGTGGTCTTGCGAGAGCATTGGTCTGTCTCTATTGACCAATCTCGGCTGCTTAATCACAGGCATCCTCATCATTTCGTTCAGTTGGTACAGCTGCAGTAGACATCAGCTGTAATCGATTGACCAGGTTTCACGAAGCTGTAGTGGGTAACGCCAGCGCTGGACCACCAAAGAGACACCGTTAGCTTTTTTTGATTAATATTTGGTTTTGGACTGTGTTTCAGCACTTCATCTTTATCCAACTGTTGTGCTGAATGCTTGTGATTGTTAAGAATCCATTTTTCATCACACATAACAATACGTTGTAGAAATGGTTTGCTTTTATGTTGTGACAGCAAAGAAAGGCAAACTTCAAGATGATTTCTCTTCTGACGCTTGTTTAATTCATGTGGTACCCATCTATCCAGCTTCTTTACCTTGACAATTTGTTTCAAATGGTCCAATATTGTTGGAATAGTAACGTCAAACCTTGCTGCTAATTCACACGTAGGTTGAGATGGATTCACTTCCACTGCAGCTGTCAGCTCATCATTATTCACCTTGGTCTCAGGTCACCCACATGGCTCAAGGTTAAAATCACCAAATTTATCAAACCATTGACATACTGTGTGTTTATTAGCCACATCCTTCCCAAACACTTCGAGACTCATATTTGAAAATAACACAAATTTTTGACTTATATATGGTTTCACAAAAATTGCTCTAAAAAAAATTTGAAAGATAATCACAAGCCAAAATGTGCGTTTGAAAGAATGAGTTTACCTTCACAATAAAAAGCAAACAAAAAAACAAGAAGTGTCAAAGTGAAACGTCAGAGATCTCAACTGTCAAACTCAGTCCTTAAGGAGATCGGACATTCCATACTTAGTAACCTAATACTTCAGAGATTAATTTGACATTAGTTAGTAAATTTAAATGTGTGGCTATCCTGATATCCAATGGTTCTACTTCTAGATATTTAACCTAGAGAAAGTCTTGCATGTGTGCACAAGAAGACAAGTGTAAATATAGTTATAGTAGCCATAAAATGAGAATAACTCAGGTATTTAACATCAGTAGAATTCATAATTAATGGTACTGTGTTTAGATGATACTGCAGTGAAAACATCTGTAGCTACATGCAGCAACATGGATGAATTTTATAGGCAATTGTTGAGCAAAATTAGCAAGCTACTAAAGAATATGTATACTATGATTTAGTTTAAGCTAAAAGAACAGACAAAACTAAGCAGTGTATTTTTAGGAACATATACATAAATGGAATAACTGTGAATAAGGAATCAAAGTCAGGATAGTGGCTTACCTTTGTGAGGGAGGCAGAGTATGTGATTGGAACAGAAAGACGAAGTTTCTAAGGTTTTGGCACTATTTTCCTCACACTAAATATGTTTGCCCACATGTTTGCTTTCTTTTTCTTCTTCTTATGTATGCATATGTTTTTATTTTCATAGGTATATTATATATTTTACAATAAAAATACCATTATGCAGTTCTGGCTACTTGGGAGGCTGAGCTGGGAGGATTGCTTGAGCTCAGGAATTTGAGACCAATCTGGGCAATATAATGAGACCCCATCTCCAAAAAAAAAAAAAAAAAAAAAATTTAAAGATTTAAATGTGATAATGTATGAAGACCTTAACAACTGCGTGGTGTATAGAAAGCACTCAATAAATGTTTATTATTGTTCATTGTTTTATTATTGATTATATCAAAATATTTTTGTCTAATAATAGTTGGAGCTATATCCCACAAATTTTTCAAATTCTGCTTTTATTTAGCTTGAAGACTTTTAAAAATTTCCCTCAATTTCCCTCATGCTTTTCTCTTTAAAACAAAGTGTTATTTAGTAGACCATTTTAGTTTTCAGCATATAGGATTGTTCAATCTCTTTCTTTTTTTTTAATAATAGTGCTGCATTAGACTTAGAAAACATAGTCTGTATGAAGGTAATTTTTATGACAGTTATTGAATAAATTTATTTGTAGCTTGAAATAAGAAAATGTACTTAGACGAATAAAAATACCTTTATTGAAATTCCTGCAGTGAAAATAATTTTGGTGTTGCAATTCTGAAACTCTCTACTTCATTTTTCCTTTCTCTATTATAGTCTTGATCTTAATATCTCTGTTTTTGACAACCCAAGGCTTCCTTGTACTGTAATTTTAATGATATTACAAAATAGACTATGATTTTGTGTTTATATTTATTGTTTGGTATTAATTTAGATTATCACCAACAGTGTATTAGAGGGCCCATTTCCTTGTCCCTGGGTGAGCAGTATTGTCTAACACTCAAAAATAATTTTTGGCAATTTGAAAATAGAGATATATATATATTTTCTGTTATATTTATTCCTTTACTTGTAAGTAAAGTTTAACTTTTTTATACACATACTGCCCAATTTTCATTCTATGTGAATTGTTTATGCCCTTTGCTACTTGTCTATTGTCAAAGCAGTGTTTTTATTTTTTTAAAATTAGTTTGTAAAACCTGTTTATATATTTAGGGCAGTATCATCTGCTGTTGCAATTATTTTCTACCCAATTTGGTATTTGCTTTTTTATTTCAACTTACTCTTTTTATTTTTCTTCTTTTCTTCCTCTTCTTCAGGAGCAAATATCCCCAGCCTTTTCTTCTTATTTCGTGTAGAGCAGTTTAGTCTTCTTTTATTGCAGGGAGAAGATGATCACTTGGCAGTGATGATGTAGCCCAGATTGCAGAATTGAGTTGGAGGTTGAAGTATGTGAGCTCTGATCCTCGCCAGTTCCGTAAGTCAATAAATAGCACATCTATTCAGACAGCTTCTGGATAAGAGATAACTCTGAAATATAATCTTCCTTGTAATACAATAGTGACCTCAAATTTAAGCATGTCAAGAATCTATAACCTTCTGACTCCTTGCAAAATTTTGTCT